>VZSE01011087.1:0-126867 GCA_013398275.1 Promerops cafer | reverse complement strand
CTGGCCCGGCTCGGTTCGGCTGTGCGGGCGCACGGCGGGACCGGGCGGCGGGGCTGCGCCCAGGGGTGTGCACGGCCGGGGGCTGGGGGATCCTGCGGGACCTCGCCAGCACAAATCTCCCCTGTCCGCTAACCCGTCTGGTAAAGTTGCGGGAGGATGGATGCCGAGGTTGAACGTCTTCGCTTTTTTAATCTTTTTTCTTTATTTTCCTTTTTCTTTTTTTTTAATCCCCCCCCAGGCTTGAGTGTGTTTTGACGTTTTTTGATCCCCGTAGGCTCCAGCGCTCTCCTTTACTCCTCTCCCCATGTGTGAGCGTTTGCGTGTACGTGGTCTGAGTTTTGGATTCCCTGTGAAACAGGGAACCAGCCCACAAGAGGTCATTTTGGGAAGAAAAATTACTTTGGTGCATTGCCATTGCAGTTTTCTTTCCCTGTTTTCCTATATTCCTCATGGTGCGGCTGTGCTTTTCTGTAAGGAAATATGTGCCTATAGGGTTCCTTAAATATAAATCCACGCAGGCCTATCAACAAATGTAATGCTGCCTGCAGAAGGAACACGAGTAGGTCGTTCGCTGTACAAACTTGGGTGTTGCAGGCAACTGAGGGCCTCGGCAGGCTCTGGAAAATCCACACAGTGGATGTCCAGGGCTGGACAATGCTGGCTGTGTGAAGCCATCACCTGTCTACAAATGCCCTGTGACACCTGGGCAGAAAGCAGGCAGCTGGAGGAGAAAAGTGTTTCCAGCACGTTGCTCAACGGGCCACTCTGGAAGTTATCAAGATAAGCCCTTGTGAAGTTGATTAGGAAAATATATTGCTAGTTGTTCTTTTTAAATGGAATTGGCTTATCTCAGACTACTGCTGAAGGTAGCCATCTTGCAGAGAAGTGCTGTTATTTCTGAAACAGAAAGCTGTAGAAACCTATGTAAAGATCATAATTGGTTTTTAAAATATTACCAGAGATTTGACAATCCTGAAAGCCTTAAAAAAAACCCCCAAACCATCGACTGTTTAGATACTCTTTTGTCAGGCCAACAGTACTAAAACATGTTGTCATGTCAAGTGATATTTTTAGCATGAGGATCATCTGCTAAACTGGGAAATTCGGCTGTGTCTGACTGTAACACCTAAACTCTTGGTGTGTGCAGCTGGCAAGAGCAGCTTCCTAGGTTGCAGATTTCTGAGTTAGCTCAGGCTAATGTGCTCATCTGTCAAGAAGAGTCAGAGCATAAAGGTTTCACTTCACGTATGCTTCAGTCCAGCACGTGTTAGCAATTTTTGCCTCTAGTAGTAGGAAAATGTTTGTGGCGGCTGAGTGGGTATGTTCAGTTCTAAAATTCAAAGTAGTATTTGTTAGCATTGCACTTTATACTGTGGGTATTTAAAGAGACTTATATCCCTGCCAGAGATAAAAATTGCCTTGAACTTTAAGCGGCATTGTTGGAAGTTGAGGCATTCACTCTGTACCCTGAGCACAGAGTTCAAGGGTAGAGCATTTAAAGTTTAGCTGAGTGTTGTAACTTACTGGCCACCCTTCTTGGGTTTTATGCGTTAGTTTGGCTCCAGGGAGACCTAAATAATTTTCTGCTCTAGGTCTTTCTGTACACTTACTTGGATTGCAAAAGTAATCACAATTCATAACCCTCAGCCCAAGAGATTTCCTGCTTTTTCATGAGAGAAGTTCTTGCTTCACTTGTCCCACAACTCCCTCCTGTGCTGCCTCCTTGTACACTTAATACCGAGGCAGTGAAGTTCTTAGAACTCTGAGTGGATTAATGAACAAAAGTAATCAATCTTAACATTTTCTCTGCTTTTAATGTAGAATAAGAGGAAGGACAGCAGAAAGGGGAAATACGTGCAAGCTCCTCAGTAAGAGGTGACCACTGTTCTGTTCTTGTGCAGTTTTCCTTATATTGCTTCTGATAGTGTACAAAGTCCTCCTTTCTAGTAGCGTGCTCTGATATACCAGGATTTGTTTTTTCATAGATCATGTATAAAATTAGGCATCGTAAACCTGCCAGTACTCTTCTGTGTGCTGTAGCTTGTGCTGTGAGGGCAGGGGCCAGGTTAGCAGTCAGAGCAGAGCACAAAAGCCTGCTAGAAATAACAGTGGGTGGGGGCAGGAGGGTTGGAGTGAAATTCTCTGTGCATCAACCACCACCATGAACTTGACTGAAGTGCCATCCTGTCTCTGCTGCTTGGGGGAGCACTTTCTACCAAAGGCATTAACGTGAGATATCCTGGTGGTGGTTTTTGCAAAGCCCAGTGTTCTCCGAAGTCTCAACTATTTAGTCATGCTCTTCTGGTCTGCGCTCATTTCCTGTGTGGGCAGGTCCCCCAAGAGTCTTCCACTACCTTATCCCACCCTTTTCTTACGTCTGATGAGCGTTCAAGAACACTGGTTTCATAAAAGTGGGCTTTGGCTGAAATATGAGGCATTGGTTGCGAAATAACTTGGAAGAGGCATTTCTTTTTTAACATAATTTGGGATTTTATGGCCACGTGTATCCTCAGAAATCTCTTCCCACGATTATCCAGTACCCCAGCCTCCCATCTGATTTTTAGAGGCACAGTAACTACTTTTCATTATGGCCTTAGGAAATTGTAGTTGCCTGCAGGAAAGAACTGCTCTCAGATATGCAGTTGCACTGGCCTTTCAGCTTCCTTGTTGCTGCTGGGTGAAGAGGGAAATCAATCTTCACGCAGGCTGTTAAATTCCGCTGTAGTTTGTGTTAAAGTTCTGCCAGCAGTAGGCTGAGATGCGTGAATACCAGCTCCTTCCCAAAAACTCTGAGGGGCAGCAGGAACAACTGGAGCCGAGTTCACTCATATCATGCACCGATACTGCTTTGGGGAGCCTTTAGAGAGTGCAGCCCAAGTCCTGGTGGTCATTTCCAAGATAAATGCTCAAAGCCTCTGCCTCACAGTGGCATGTTAAGAGCAGAAGAGCTGTCGCTTGCCCTTTCTCTCAGCTCTTAGTTACAGTATTCACATTCTTACCTAGGCGTAGATACTTTTCTTGCACCAGGCAAGCACATGTTTTTATGGACTCCAGCCATGTCCTTCCTCTCTCTTTCCCTGTAATAACAATAATTGGACTAACAGCACAAGCAATGCTCTGCCCGAGCAGCTGTGTCCTGACACTGTGGGTCTGGT
Organism: Promerops cafer; assembly: GCA_013398275.1. Taxonomy (NCBI): domain Eukaryota; kingdom Metazoa; phylum Chordata; class Aves; order Passeriformes; family Nectariniidae; genus Promerops; species Promerops cafer. The sequence goes on along the minus strand of VZSE01011087.1, from coordinate 123,712 downwards.
GCACCCCCTCTGAGGCCGAGGGGTCACAGTAGTTGATAAATGTTAAATGCCAAGCCTAAATATCCCCCACTGCTGATGAAGGGTACGACACTGGCAGCTTTGGCAGGCTGGGGTTTGGTAAGAGCTGTCCCATCCAGCTGCTGCTCTGCCTGCCCGATGCCTGGTGTTGGAAAAAGCAACAGGTCTGCTTTGCTTTCCTGCGAGGATGTTGGTGATCAAATGTGTTTAGCATTTGCTCACTCAGTTTGTGAAGAACTTTGAATATTACAGGAAAAAGAAGCCCCTAAACTAGGACATTGTCATATATTTATGTTTATGATGCCTTTTTATCTCTCTTAGTATCTAAGTGCTTTTTTCTGGTAGACACAAGTCTTTTGGCTAGTATGGGCAGAACAAGCTTTTCCTGCTTACAAGGCTGCTCGAGGAGGCTGGCTGTGCCTCCCTCAGCCCCAGTGTGTCCACAGCACGACTGGAGGTCTCTGCTGAGACTTGGGATTTGCAGAGTTCCTTACGAGATGTGTTGCATCACACTGGGAGGTTCAGAAGTTTTACAGGCCTGCGAGCGGTGAGAAATGGCCACTGTTGTTGTTGTAGCAGAAGTGGTGTATTATAACACCTTGCAGGGAAGATTAGAAACATCTGAAAGCATCTCCTGGCAGTTGTTTCCGTGTGCATCACCCCAAAGGGCGGGAATGAAGGGGGTACTTGTAGCAGTTTGGTATTAAGCATGAAGCTGGTACAGACCTCCTTGTTTTTCTGTAGGAAAAAGTGCTTCCTGGTGGAGAGCTGTCTGTGTTTTTACACATTTGACCCAGAAAGATATGCCTAACAGGGCTTTCAACTCTTACCTGCTTTTACTACTAAATGAAGCATTTGATTAAAAAAGGACCTATTGTTCAGTGTACTGTTCATCTTGAGCTGGCGTTTTCCCGTGTTGCACCACACATACTATGTGCACTGCAGCACTTGTCTGTCTTTTTTTTTTTTTTTCTCCCTCCCCTACCTGCAAAACAGTGCAGTCAGGAAAATGGCTTCTGTGGGCTTCAAAGCAAGGATTAGATACTGTCACTGAGGCTGAGGCTGTGGAATACTTTGCTTAGAAAAATAAAATAAAATCAAAATTGCATTTAAATGATCCGTCTTTGGCTTTCTTAGACTTTCTCAACAGAAGAGCCTTTTAATGCATGTTCTCAATAAGTACACTTTAAATGCAGGTTCCTCTTCTGACAGTGCTTTCTGTCAGTGTCGCTCTGTTCACTTATAAAGTTCCCTCCTGTCCCTTTTTTGCACTAGTATTCAGGGTGTTTCTAAAATCCAGCTATATTTGGCAATACATCACTCTCTGTGTTACAGGGAAGTGATCACTCAAGGGATTTGGCAGAAATTAAATTAACTGAGGTCTTTAGAGAACATACTCAGAATGTCTTTTGAGAATACACTCACTTCCAATGCTTTCTGTTGGAAAATAAAGTCGTGTTCTCTCCCGGTTCTTTCTGCAGGGTGGGTTTTATGGAATATTTGTGTATTTACTCTTCTTCACGTTTGTGGAGTTTATCACTTTCAAAAACAAAACAAATGCTGAAGTGATAGACAGCCCAATTTTCTAGGTTGCTTAGTAACTGAAATGCATGCTGTAGTGTGAAAATACTCATGACAAAGTAAGGGAATGTTTACTGGAACAAACAGAGGATCCTGTGAAAGTGCACTGTATAAATAATTAAAGCTTATGTTTTTATTTGCTTGTGGAACAGGGGGATACCTTCAATCACAATGTTCTACATAACTTGTCACTAAGAAAATTCTTTTTTCTCACACTTCTACTTGCTAAAGTGTGTTGATGCAGTAGGATGTGACTTCTCTAGCAAAAAAGTGCAGTGCTGCTGATTTTTGGATACTTCTTGAGATGGACCATTGGTCCTTTGGGGTACTTTTGAGTTTTGAAAGAAGGGTCATTATTCTTTGGGCCCAGTTTAAGATCTGTTCCCCAAGTAACTAGGAACAAAAACTTTAGATGCCTGGAATGCTAGCACAGTGATAAAACAAGACAAGATTTTGTGAGTTTATCAGTCTTTTTGAAGAAAATTGAAGGCTATTTGCAGTCTAAATAAGCTAGGGGGGTTTTGTGTGGGTTTTTTTAAGAATAATTTTTTTTTTTTTTTTTCAAGATTTCAGCAAAGCAATGTCTCAAGCTGGCTCCTCACAGTTCCAGGAAGTCATTCGGCAGGAGCTGGAGTATTCAATGAAAGTAGAACTTGATAAGATCCTTGCGACCGCACACTCAAATGAGATAGAGGTAAGGAGCACGCAGTGGGTGCTACTCAGAGCATGAGAAATGGGATGAAGGACATTGAGGCAAATCTCAGAAAGGAGATAAATCACGGATTTCTAGGTCCTTATTTTTAGGATGTGCTCTGATCCTGTGTGGAAGAGCAGCCAGGATGCAATGTCAGTAGGAGACTTTCAGTTCCCTCTAGACTGGGTGACAAAGTTATTAAATGTTTAATCATCTTTAGTTATTAAAGGTTCTGTGTAATCTTCAATGGATTACAGAAAGGGAGGGTAGAGCTGTTATCTTAAACGCTGGGCCAAATTGTAATGGTTATGATTTTGACAAAAGCCTTGTTGTGTAGGTATCTAAGTTGGTTTCATACTCAGAGTTTTAGTGAAAATGAGCTTCAGGAGTTTTACCTGAAGTTTAGCTTGTCTGCTTCAGTGCTAATGAAATTACTCTCGTGAATAGACTGTACATCAATTTGTAGAAATGCTTCTGTGATTGAGTAGGTGTGCATTGAGTACCAGCATTAACTAATGCATTTCTTCTTTGTAGCACACTAAAAAGGACCTGGAAGGATTTAAGAAGCTATTTCATAGATTCCTACAAGAAAAGGGACCATCTGTGGACTGGGGGAAGATTCAGAGACCTCCAGAAGATTCTGTAAGTTGTGATTAAGCGACAGTTTGTAAGAAAAATAAAACTGATAATTGCTACTTAGGGCAAGTGATGTATTCACCCATCGAATGGGTGTATCTGCCATGATTCTATAAAACCATGTAGGAAAACACCTTGGGTTCTAACTGAGAAATAATTATTTGTTGACATATGTTGTATGTCTTCCTGAACACGAGGTTCTGCTTACCATATGTGTCAAGTTCTTTGGTATTATTTTGTTAGCTGCTCTGGTAGCAGGGGAGCAAAATGGGGCAGATGCCACCTCACCATTTGGTGCCTTCTCTGGAGTAAACTTGTGTTAGAGGGGAAGTAAGGAGGACCCTTGTTGTTCCCATTTCCCTCCTGCCCGTAGAAGAAGGTTGCACCTCTCAGATGAGACTGTTTCCAGCAATCCTTTGTGTTTAATAATTTGAAAGGGACATATGGCAAGTGGGCTGGGTAATAGAGCTCATTTAGCAACTTCTGTAACCTGCAGCAGCTCAGCAAAAGGGAGGGATCTGAAACAAGGAGTTGACTGTGGGGGTTTTGGAGCCTGATTTTCTAATGTTGTCTATGTTGTTGTAACTTATAACCTGTAATTTGAGCTGCTGCTGAAAAAGCACTATGTATTTTTCAGCACTGTTTAGTACTGAAATAAATACTTCCTATTAAACCTAACCTCATTTTACTGATTCATCGGGGCCTTAGGCTCTCCTTTGACTCTCGTGTAGCGAATGGTGTAGTTGTGCTTCAAATTCTTGCTTTTCCCAGCGCAGTGATCTTGGCATATTGCAGGAGTTCTGTGTGCTCCCAGGCCTGTGGTTTCTCTGAGGCTCTCTGTGTGCCTCAATCGAGGCTCTGTTTCCTGTGAAAGGCAGGCTGTCCAGTTACTTCCAGAACAGATGCAGGGCTGCTCTATAAAGCGTGGAAGAATGATGCTGTTTTAGAGCAAGTCTAGGGTTTTTCCAAGGTTGAGTGTTTTCTTTTAACTTCAAAAACATGTGATGTCTCTCTTTTCTGTACTGTAACACTGAACGGAGTGTTGCTCTGGGGAGAGAAGTCTGCCCTCAATGAAGAGGCCAGGGTGGGAAAGTGGAGTTCTAGATAAGATGACTTACAAGGAAGGCTGAAGAAAAGGGAATTTCTTTCAGTGTAGGGGGGCTGAGACTCTGGTGGAGGTGATAGATCTTTTAAATATGTAAGAAGGTAGTTAGGACAATCAAAGGAATAAACTGTTCCCTGTGCCAAGAGAAGGGATTAAATTACAGAAATTTGATGTGAATGAATGGCTGCTTTGTGGAGAGGAAGAGCTGTTGCCTATTTTTCAAGTTTTGCGCACCTTCAGTGGAAAAACTTAAAAGTTCTGTAAAGGTCTGAAAGTACCCAGGTGGGACATCTGGAGCAGATGCCAAACTGGAGGTTGTGCCAAGGCTCTGAAATAGACTGGGGGCATATTCCCAGACATGGGGTATTCCCAGGCATGGCAAGCTGCTAAAAGAGAGCTAAGAGAAAGGTCTAACTTAAGGTCACAGAGGGCTGAGTGGAGAAGGGCAGAATTAGAAAGAGTATCTCTCTTTTTCCTTATGGCCTGTACTGCTCATTCTCAAATGTGTCCCTGTGCTATGTAGCAACTCTTGATGAGAAAGAGAAAGGTAAGAATTCTGCAGAATCAGTGACCTGCAAAATCACGTCACTTCTGCTCTGATAAGATGCATGCATGATGGGAAACAAAATTTTGCTTCCTAGCATGAACTCTAAATCAAGTAATCATGCTTAATAAGTGCCACAGAAGAGAGCTAGGGCAAAATATCTGCAAACAAACTTCCTTCCATGCCTTCTTCACTTCATAGTACATACCCCTTTCTTTAGGGATGCTTGACTGATCTGACTTCCTCATCTGACAGGAGGTGGGTTTGAGCTCTTACGAAAACTGAGAGCAAAGTTAAATTTATTTTTTTTTTTCTCCTTTTTGCTGACCATAAGATTTCTCTCTCTCTCCCTGCTGTATCCACTCCCTCCTTTTTAATGTGTCAGCCATGTCAGGGACATACTGTGGAAAATGAAAAGAGTTCCTCATAAGACATGTTCCGAGGGACCTTCTCCCAAATTGTTCTTTGCTGAGGAGTATGACTCGTGGAATTATAAAACAAAAGTTGTTTTCCTAAAGACCAGAATTTCAGAATTGCTAGTCTAGCTAGTATGGGTAAGAACAGTATGAGCTTGTAGAAGGGGTAAAGAGGGGTAACTTTTGAAGGGCTGCAGTACTGAGTTCTTTGGGACAGGTATCCATCTGTGAATGCATATTTTGTCTGAGTGCTTCTGTTCACTTCCAGTTGAATTTTCTTTTCCTAGCTCTAAAACCTCAGAGCATATTCTCCTCCTGCTCCTGTTAGAACAGCACAGGGCCTGGTGTACAGAAGAAGTGTTTGCTAGTAATCTTGCAAGTGATTTATAATTGCAAGTGATTTATAATTGCCTGTAGGGATGACCTTGTTTTATGAGGTGGTGGGATGCTTGGCTGCTTGGATCACTTGGATCCTCACACTGCAAGGATCATGGCCTAGAAAGCACCACATTCTCTGCAGTGTGAATTTATTTGCCTGTGATCGTTTTGGAGAAATGCTTTGCTGCTGGGAATTCTGGCAAGTATAGTCTTCAGCTGATCCCTAGTAGAGCAAAAAGCATATGTTGAGGTATCTGTGAGGTATCTCTGTGCCTCTGTGTGTATAAACACACAGAAATACGTGTGTATCTGTAAACAGAGGCACACAAAAAATCTGCCAAAGTGTGGGTTTATGCTTTTTTATTTATTTATCAGCTTAAAAAAGTTCATGAATAGTTTATTGGATTTATGGGCTTTGTCTTTTAGGTGAGGAAGAGTGTTTCAGGCTTTTGCCCACTGCCAAGGGACCGTGCTGTGCAGAAGCAGAATTTCTAATGAGACTTCTGTAGGTCATCTAGTGTGTTATCTGTTGTATTTGTTCTCTGAATGTAGCTTCTGCTTCTTCCTGAAGACAAGTAAAGGTTCCTGTCAGTAAATTGAAACAGAAATTATTGCTTTGTAGTATTCCTGTTTTTCTCTGCAATGGGAGATTTCATCCCTGACCTCCACATTTTCAGTGTAACAACTTATACTGATGACAGTAACAGAAGACTGAAGCCATTTCACACTATATTGGTAAACCTCTGACTTGTTTTTTCCTTCCAGATGCTTTGCTTTCATATGTCCAAAGGCTTACAGTGGTAGCTCGCATAGGTAGGACCCATTACTGTTACAGTCTCCAGAGAAGAAAGTACACTGAGAGTGCCAGTTGACAGGGAGAGGAGGTAAAGAATGTGGACATGGCAAGTGTAACTTAATCCCCTCGATGTAGATTACAGCGATCTGTTTGTTTGAATTGGAAGCAATAGCAAAGTCCTGCTGGGAGGCCTCTGAGAGAACTGCAGTGATCAAGTTAACCTCAGAACAGCAATGCAGAACCTCATCTGGGATGTAAAGAGAGCATCCGAAGCAATGTGAGTGTGAAAGGAGCTTGTCTATTAGAGCCTTTGTTTTTTTCTTCCCCAGTGGTTGGATTCTTGTCTGCAGCTCAGGTTGTCACCTCAGTGAGCTATATCCTGAATGAAAAGAATGAATGTTATGCCCTTACTCAAAAGCCAGATATCTTCTTAATCTTCAACTTTGGAAACAGGTTTTAAGGGTTCATAGAATCACAGAGTGGTTTGGAAGGGATCTTAAAAATCATCTTGTTCCACCCCCTTGCCACGGGCAGGGACACCTTCCTCTAGACCAGATTGCTCCAAGCCCTGTTCAACTTGGCCTTGAACACCTCCAGGGATGGGGCAGTCTCAGCTTCTCTGGCTGACCGGTTCCTCTGCTTTACCACCCTCAGAGTAAAGAACTTCTTCCTAAGATCTAATATAAATCTCTCCTCTTGTAGTTGCAAACTATTCCCCTTCTCCTGTCTGTATCAGCCTGTGTAAGAAGTCTCTCTTCCTCTGTAAGCCCCCTCTAGGTGCTGGAAGGCTGCTGTAAGGTCTGCCAAAGCCTCCTCTTCTCCAGGCTGACCACCCCCAGCTCTCTCACCTTGACCTCACAGCAGGGCTGTTCTCTCTCCGATCACCTCTGTGGCTCTCCTCTGCACTGCTCTAACAGGTCCACAGATTTCCTGTGCTGGGGACTCCAGGCCTGGGTGCAGCACTGTAGTAGTGCAGACTGGGGTCTCATGAGGGCAGAGACCTCTTCATTTGGTGCTATTTCTAGAACTGTCCCTTGGTGCTGAGTAAATGTTTCCTCAAACTGTAAGTACATATTAACTAACAGGGGCGTCCTCCTTTCCTGTCTGCCCACGATGACAGCCCTGATGCTCATTTTGTCTGTCTCTGACAAACTCTTGCAAGCCTCATTGCAGTAGGAGTAGGCTGCTGGAATCTGTTAGTCAAACTCCCAACATTGCCTCATCCAGGCTGTTCCAAGAAATCACTTCTGTGACATTGGCTGCAAAACAAAAGAAGCTGCATATGTCATCTTAGAGCAGTCCCAAACCAGGGCTGTCAGACGTGTCTCAAGTGGGTAGCACTGCAGCCATGCATCTGTAAGACATGTCATTCCTGCCCCTGTTTTTTCCTGAAGAATTTCCCCATCAGCACTTACTTGTCAAGCACACTGTGCCAAACCCTTAGAGCAAGAATTGATTTTTATTGCTGTGGAGCGCTTCTCCAGTGGTGAATAAGCTTGTAGGTGATGAGGTAGTTGTGCATATTAGTGCCTGCACATGGCTGGAGCTGTTGGATTGATAGCACTGGCATGCAGCAGTCCTGGTGCTGCAACATTCCTGCTGGAACTTGACTTCTTGACATTTGTTATTCTCTGAATTAAAGACCCTTCAAGAGCCAGGGCTTTATTGCCAATTTGACATTTCCAATGCCTGTGCCAGAAGAAACTGAAACATTTAGTGAGGCTGAGTCATAAATTTTGTGTTGTAACTGGTGCAACATCCAGTGAACTGAGTCCTTGATGGAACTGTTACCTTCTTCAGGACTTTTACTCTGAATGTTCTGCAAAAGCTGGTTTCAGGCATGATAGCGAAAGCATCAAAAGGTAGTTGGCACTTTAGCAAAAGCAAATGATTTTTTGAGGCAGTCTGGCCCTGAACTGAGTGTCAGGCTTTCTGCTTTTTGTGAGTGATGCAAGAAGAACATAGTGAGACTTGAAAGTTGAGATAAATTTTTTGGATGTTCAGACAGTGTCAGAACATCCTGGATGTGACTCACATCCCACCCAGCTAAAGTTCCAGATGAAATGTTTTTAATCCATGTGCAAGTCTCATGCAGGGTGTTACTGACCTTGGAGTGGGTGGGAAGTAGTAAATCTGAGCCTAAGTCTCTGTAGGTCCTGCTGGTAGCAGAATGTTCATTGAGCTTCCTGATGTACCTCCAAGCTACTAAACCCAGGATTTATCATCTCGTTGTTAATGAGAAGAGCAGTTGTTCTTCAGGGTGTTTCAGCCTGAACATAATCTCTGTTGTTGACAAAGCACAGCAAGAGTCCTCTTTTTGTGCACTTTTGTTCCTGAAAAGTTCTTGGCAGTTTGGAAGGAACCTCCTGCCTGTGTCCTCGTGAAATGACAGTGATTGTGGTGCTGCTTTCTGTCCCAGCCACGAGACCTCCACGTGGAGTTATCTTATCTTGCAGTATGTCCTATAGGCTTTCCAGATCCCATGGGGCAGAATTTCCCTAATGTGAGGGATCTGCCCTGGTCTGCTGCCCGTGGTGTCCCGGAATGCTGGAATTGCACAAGCTGTCCTCTCTACCCCCCCATATTCCAGTAAGAAATATGACTCTTGTTCCAGGGCACTGGGAATTTCCATTTGAACCCCGGCCCTTGCCCAAAGCAAACACAGCTCTGAAAACTACTCTGTATGTATTTGGTTTTGGAAACCAGCTGTGGATCTTACACACCCCTTATCAGAATAAAAATAATTTTCTAGCAGCTAGAATGCTACAGCACTGGAACACCAGGGCTTTTCTTCAAAAGAAAATCTCTAGAAGGGCAGGCTAAAGGATAATTGTATTGATTCTGCTCTAACAGTTTTGGCATGATTCTTACTGTGGCATTGTTACCGTTATTTCTTTGACTTAGGTGCTTTGGATTAGGGGACAGCAGTACCTAATGTGAGGCATACTGTCATTATGAGCCTGATTTTGCTGTCCATCACGAGCCCCAAATGTAGCCCAGACTCTGTTCTTAAACCTGTGGGAAACAGCTGTCAGAGAGGTGGAAGACTTCTGTAAGGTCTATTATGAGCTGGATGAACACGTTCTGGAAACAGCAGAATAAGAACTAGGAACTCTCTTCTTCTCTCTATCATGCTGTTGGGAGAAATTAATTGTATCAGAGTAGTGTCTGGAATAAGAATCATTTCAGACTGAGTTCAAGAACCAACATTTTCCCAAGAATGTTGCCTTTGACAACCTCAGAGCGCAAAAAATAAAAACCAAACTATGAGTTTGAACTGCTCAGGGAAGGAAAGTTATATGCCTTGCATGTAGAGACTGGTTCTTAAATTGTGGCCTGACTGAAGGGGGAGAGGAGCCATCCTATGGGGCAGTGAGCTAGATGGCTTCCAGGGAAACCCCCTGCCCTCCTGCAGGGCAGGGACAGGGTTGTGACAAGTGGCATAACTGGCCTGACTTCTTCTCATTTGAATGAAGCTAATGGTGCCTGGTGTCACAAAGTCTATAGAGCCTCTTGAGAAAAGAGGTTATTGTAGTAACAAACCAGGTTATTTGTATCATAACAAATCAGTTATTGTAGACTCACTTTGCAGATGTTCTTTAGTGTCATAAGGCATGTGAATAAATGTGAATAAATTATCACCAGATTGTAAGTTTTTAAAGTTTTTAGGAGAAAGCAATTTCTTTCCGAATATCTGACTGCCTTTTTTTTTTGTTTTGTTTTGTTTTTTTTTTTTTTTCATTTGTTTTCCCAGATCCAGCCCTATGAGAAGATCAAGGCCAGAGGCCTGCCTGATAACATTGCTTCTGTCTTGAACAAGCTGGTGGTGGTGAAGCTCAATGGTGGCTTGGGCACAAGCATGGGCTGCAAGGGCCCCAAGAGCCTCATCGGGGTGCGGAACGAGAACACCTTCCTGGACCTGACAGTGCAGCAGATCGAGGTAACGCTTGGTGGGCTTTGCTGGCTGCGTTGGAGGAGGCAACACACTGAGCTGCTCCTGCATGGCTTGTTAAGAGGGATCAAGTGGAGGCTTGCCAAAAGAAAGAGGAGAGGGAGACGAGGTCTGGTCACGGTGCTGGGGTGAAGCAGAGAATTCCTTTGGGAAGAATAGACACCAAAGGGATGGTGCAGTCAGCGATTGAACTCTGTGCCCCCCACGTGTGTGAGCACAAGTGTGATCCAGCCTGTGCACACCGTCATCTCCAGGAACACAAGCACTCACAACTTGTCTGGCCTGGGTAACTCCTGGGCTTGCTTCCGACTCCTCCAGCTGCAAGTTTATCTTTTCAAAAAAGGGTTTTTTTTAATGTGCGTTAGAACAAAGCTTTTCACAGCAGCTCCAAGTTCCTTGATGCATTTAAACTCTTGCTCTGGAAGAGATTGCTGGCATTTTCCTCTGAGGAAAGAAGAGCAAAAGAAAATAACAGCTGCTGGTGTTGGAAGAGGACATTTTGGCTTATGTTTTATTGCTGAATATTCCTCAGAACAGATAATGAAGACAGTTATTAGAGTAGGAGGTGGGGCGTGCCTGCTCCCTGGTTTCTGGAGTGCCAACAGTTTTTGCCTCAGTGTGATGCTGTTTGGAGTGGCTCTCCCATGTGTGTTAGGTGGTTCTATGGCAAACTCAAATTTACATCCAACTGATGCAGCCCTTTCTCCAAAGCATCACTGTGGAAGTCTCTGACTCCACCAAAGTGTAATGATCCCAAATGCTCCTGCAGAGGATGGTGATCTGATACACAAAGCTTAAAACTCACTCAAGGGTCTTTTTCTTTTCCCCCTTCACCTTCTATTTTCGGTGGAATTGCTATGATCTCTGATTTTTTTGCCTTTGTTGTGCATGTGGAAATGCTCTTATGTATTTCAGCCCCATGCTATAGATTCTCAAATAATTGACATGGTGACGTTTCATTTATTATGTGCTCTTGATACAATTGTCCATCTCTCAGTCTGCCAAGCAAACTTGGAAGTGCTTCCCGTGCAGAGACAGTGTGGAAATGTCACCTTGACAGACTGCAGCAATTTGATGGAAAACATGCCTTTTGTAATCAACAGTAGCTAAAACCTAAAATGATAATTTTGGGGCATTGTGGTTTCAAATTTTAGACCTCAGTGCAGGTTTAAAAACAAAGATTCACTAATTAAAGATACATTAATTAGTGTGAGTCTTATCTATACAACTAAAAAGAGTTTATTTTCCTTTACCTGATTTATTATTCTTTCTGTAGCATAAGTGCATCTCTTTTTTTTTTTTTCTCATGCATTTATTATTTCCAGTCTGTCTCACCTAATTTCTTTCTCCCAAAATCTCAGGTGTCAGGAGTTAAAGCTAATAATACATGCTGAATTTACCATTTATTTCCCATCTCAGCACTTAAACAAATCCTACAACACCGATGTTCCTCTGGTTCTCATGAATTCCTTCAACACAGACGACGACACAAAGAAAATCCTGCAGAAATACAGTCACAGCCGTGTGAAGATATATACTTTTAATCAAAGCAGGTATCAAAAGACTTCTCCACTTGGGGTAGAAGGAAAAGCTAGCTTGTTTCTCCGTAGTCCAAATGGGGTGGTTTTGAGTTTGAGGTGCTGGGGTAGCAATGGTGTCTTCTGTACCTGTGTTCAGTCTCTTCTGGGCCTCGTGGAGAGACTGAAATATCAGGGGGTTGGGTAGAGTCAAGGGCAATGTGTTAAAATTGGAGAAAGGGGGGGTGTGGGCCCCAGTTTCTAAGAAATGTACAGATAGTGGTGTACTGGCTGCTGGCCTCTTGATTCCTGAATTTGCTGTTGCTGTCCTTGGGCTCTGGAGGGAGACAGACCATGGTTCCTTATGAAGAACAAACTCTAATCCAGGTGGCTGCTGGGGTCAGAGGTGTGTTTGATATGCTCTGAACCTGCCTGTCAGAGGAAAGTTGGTTTGCAGTGTGGCCTGTGAACTACGGCTTTAAATCCTTGAGTAGATAGTTTGCGTTCTGTAGCTTCTCAGTGACAGCTCAGAATTTGGGTGGGTCTTCAGAATACTCAGGAAAAGCACACCTCCAGAAGCCCATGGAGCTGCACCTTAACTGTAGTATTTTTATTTTATGGTAGTCTGACACTGGTGAGGATGTAACAAGACCCATTGTCCTCACAGGTATCCCAGAATTAACAAGGAAACGCTGCTGCCAATAGCCAAGGATGTCTCTTACTCAGGAGAGAACACAGAGTGCTGGTACCCTCCAGGCCATGGAGACATCTACGCCAGCTTCTACAACTCTGGGCTGCTGGACAACCTCATTGCAGAGGGGAAGGAATATATTTTTGTGTCCAATATAGATAATTTGGGAGCCACTGTGGACCTTTACATTCTTAACCACCTCATGAACCCACCCAATGGAAAACGCTGTGAATTTGTCATGGAAGTCACGAACAAAACCCGGGCGGATGTGAAGGTAAAGGGAGATGGGTGAGAGTCTGAGTGTGTTCTGGCCATCTCCAGCCTCCTCTGAATCCATGGATTCAGCCATACACCCAGTCTCCTCCTAGCTATTTTAGGCACCATTTAACACATCAGCTCGGATCTAATGTGAGATGCACAAAATCAGCAAGTTTAGGAAGTTCTAATTCATGGAACAGATTTGATCTGTGTTCTGGGCAGCAGCAGACGAGGACAGTCTGGGCTGGACTGGAGGCACAAGTGATTCGTGCAGGGTGCAGGTCACAACCTCTGCACCTTCTCCAAACTGTCACATACACGGGGGCAGAATCTTGAAGGTGGAAGCTTGAAAGCAGCACTGAGGGCTGGAATGCAGCAGTTGTGTCTCACAGAAAACTGCCTCAGCCACTTCCAACCCTGCACTGCACAGCTCTGCGTGGCACCGCTGCCCATCTGCTCCTGCCCTAACCCCTGGCTTTGTACAAAGTCCAGGGGTGACATTCTCAGAGGTTTATGACGTGTATCAAATACTTGCAGCCTGCAGTAATTTGTCCTGCAACTGTGCTCTGCCTCTCTTCTTTCGTATGTGAGAATGAGGATTTGGATTTTCCTGTATTCATTAGGGAAGCTCTGACTTAGCCCTGTAAAAGCACAGCAATGCACTGTAAGAATACTTAGATTTAATTTAACTTTTGCTCCATCATCTAACAAAGTACTGCTGAGGGTGATTTTTGACAGCAGCAGCATTTGCAAAATATTCTCAACAACCTTCATTAAAGGAATTAACTGTCTTGGAGTGCTGAAATATGATCGTTGGACGGTCCTGACTGTACTTTAAACATGATCTATAATTAGTAACCTGGTAGCTGGTTACTAAAAACAAGAAATGTGTTTTCTCTGGGATTCAACTTCAAATGCCAACAGACAAGTGCATGTGCCTGTGTAGAGGGGAGGATTTCTCTGGCTTCTCTTGAACAGGACTTAAACCCTCTCATTTGCCCCTTGCAGGGTGGCACGCTGACGCAGTATGAGAATAAGCTGAGGCTGGTGGAGATAGCTCAGGTCCCTAAAGCACATGTGGATGAATTCAAGTCTGTGTCGAAATTCAAAATATTCAATACCAACAATTTGTGGATTGCTCTGTCTGCAATTAAAAGGCTGCAAGAGAAAAACGCCATTGACATGGAGATTATTGTTAACCCAAAGGTAATCAGCTGGCAAGGGTTTAGAGGACACTGACCCAAACAGACTTTTAGTTTCTGGGTGGGTAATGGACACTGCTGCCTCACAGAGCCAGACTGGGGGTGAGGGTGGAGTTCTGGCTGACCTTGGGCTCCAGTTCTGAGTGCCAGGACCTGCTCCGGTGTTCACGTGAGTCTTCTCTTCCAGACTCTGGATGGAGGCTTGAACGTTATCCAGCTGGAGACCGCAGTTGGTGCTGCTATCAAGAGTTTTGAGAACTCTCTGGGGATAAACGTACCTCGTAGTCGTTTCCTGCCTGTGAAGACCACCTCGGATCTCTTGCTCGTGATGTCCAATCTGTACAGCCTTAACGCGGGGTCTCTAACGATGAGCGAGAAGCGCGAATTCCCAACAGTGCCTCTTGTCAAACTGGGAAGCTCCTTCACAAAGGTAAACACCTGCTGTTCACCTCTTTGAGTAAAGATACAGTTCACAGCAGTAACTGAGTGAAAAGTCAGGTTTGCATTACCTACCTCTGCCCACCTGGGCCTTCCCTTTTGCTCTTTGTAAAGGCTGTGAGAATACAGATATTTACTGTGCATGTCGGGTGCTCCTGCACCCCTCAGCTGAGCAATGGGAGCAGGGCTGGCTGTGGGTGCTCCCCAGAGCTCCTCGGAGCTGGCGGGCAGCCCCCCTACTGTTCTGCACAGTTGTTCCTGAAAGAAATCACAATTACAAAGTAGCAACTTTTATATTGATTCACATGTAGGTTATAGGAAGGTTCCTGAAGAGTACTCAAGAGCCTCCTCCCATGCTTGTCTTAATCCACAGCTGGCTTTAAAACTGTCTCTTTTATTTTCTCTTTCCAAAAGGTTCAAGATTACCTGCGGAGGTTTGAAAGTATTCCAGATATGCTGGAGCTGGATCATCTCACGGTTTCAGGTGATGTTACATTTGGGAAGAATGTTTCATTAAAGGTGAGTGTGCAGTGGGGAGCTGCGTTATTCTGCTGCAATAAACGTGACTGAGCTCTGCTCCTTGGCAATTGATCCTGAGGCAGTGCCTGTACATGGAGTCCATAGGAGCACTCCTGGGAACTGGGTAACTGGCCCAAAGATGGCAGAGGCCATGGCTGGACAGTGACCCTGGTGATGGAGTGCAGGATGTTGCTGCCAGAGCTGCTGCTCTGTGCAGGCCTGGGCTGAGAGGACGATTATTTATGAACCCTGAAAGCACCACAGACCTCACATCTTTGTTCAAACACTGCTCCCACCTCTGTCCTTTGGCTCAGTCCCACCTCCCTTCCCAGGCTGGCCTTACCACCCCTTTTGGGGCTCTTTTTCATCGCTTTGTGGTTCTCAGTTTATTAGTAAATGGTGGAGCTGAGAAAGTTAGTTTCTCTCTCAAATTCTTCCTTAGGATCCTGGCAGCACTTGCAGTTCTGTAGTGCAGTTTGGCAGGTGGCAGGGGTGGAAGGTGGTGCTGCATCACCTGGCACAGGCTCGGTCTGTGGGCTCTGAGCTGTCCCTCTGTCCCCACATTTGCTGTTCAGCTGGAACAGGAGCCTTCCTGGGACACACCCAGGGGTGGGGGTAATGTTTTTCCACTTCAAAGCAGGCAGACATGACAAGAGCCCTTAGAGCAACCATTCTTCAACTAAGTTACCAGTTCTGCTTGTAGGCCGATAGGATCTAGCATGGTAACCACAGAGGTTCCAGTAATGCTCATTTAAAACCTTTGTCTGGGGGGAAAAGACTCCCAAATGTGTACGCAGAAACAGTACAAGTAAATGCATTCAGGCTCTGGCTGTGGTACAGCTGACACCTGACTGCTCCTCCAGACAACCTCTTCCCTCCTTCCACGTCACCAGGTAACAGGTTTCTGAACCCTTGTTTTCTTTTCTGTAACCCCAGGGAACAGTCATCATCATTGCAAACCATGGTGACAGGATTGACATCCCAGCTGGAGCTCTACTAGAGAACAAAATCGTGTCTGGCAACCTGCGGATCCTGGACCACTGAGTCCAGGAGGGGGCACGGTCAGGGCTGGGGCTGCTGTGCCAAACCAGCCTCCTCGTGGAAGAACCTTTTAAGCATTAGAAATCTAAGTACACAGAGGGCCTATGCTTTGTCACCTTCACAGTACCCTGCAGTATTAATTTAAAATTAATTTCTCTTGCTTATCTTCAAGCAGCCACATAAGCGCCATGGATGTGCGTAAGTAATGCTTCAGTCCTTAAAGAGATTCTGTAACTCAGTTAATATAACCTTGAAGTGCAATACTGTTTGTCTTGCGGGAAGATGGACAGATCTTCTTTGATAAGAAGTTCAGAGGCTCGCCTCGACCATTCAGTAGTTTTGAATTGCTTCTAACTGCAGAAATAAAGCTGTGAAGCAATACATGTGGGACAACATGGTTGGCAACTCCTGTGACGTTTTAGGAAGGCACAGTTGAAAACCAAAAGTTTCACTACTGCTAAGCAGGCTCATAAAACCCTGTATTTCATGTGCTCACAACCTGTAGCCCTCTTCAACCCCCCCAAACTACAAGTGGGATGTCCTATCCCAGTTGTATGTCGAGGTACTGGGGTAAGGCTGTCAATACCTCCATTTCCGTATCGTGAGAGTGGGAATCATCCGTGTTCCAAACTTGCCCAAAGAATCCAATACTTGAGAAAAATGCCTCAGTAGCCACGTGTGGTGTTTGCTTTTTCACATCCCATTTAAGACTGGATCTCCTGTTAATATCTTAATCTTTGATCTGCCCTCTTTTTTCAATAAATGGATCACGTTGACTACACCTATGTTCATATTGTCACAGCCATGTATGTTAATTTATCTTCTCCTGAGTTTCTAAATTTGTACAGGAATCGAAATCCCTGTCCTGATCACTATTGATTTCTTAATGTTTCTCTTGTATTTACATGCAGACAACTTTATTTTATAAGCTTAGTATAACACTGGTATGTATCATTAAAGAAGTTGGTCTTTAAAAACAACTGTGATTTTAGAGCTTTATTTTGACTGACAGTGAATGACATGTGTTATGCTACCAGGTCAGCATGCCTGGCTCAGGGCACCACAGGCACACACACACTGCAGCAGAGACCATTCCATGACATGATCATCTCAGGGTTAGGCACTCGACCAGGGTCAGGTACAGAGGGGTGAGGTGAGAAACGCAGGCACTTGTGCTGAGTACTGGCAGCCTCCAGTCTGTTCAAGGTAGTATTAAAAACTCTGAAATACATGGATTTCAGCTGCACTCTCCTTAATGGTGCAGCCTTTTATAAGCAGCCTAAACACTTTAAAATTCTTCCTGCCCTGTTCTTTGTGTCCCTGTCCCTCCCTGCTGGCAAGGGCCATGGGCAACTGGAGGTGGCCATCCTTACACCAGCCTTTCTCCCACCTTCCAGTTGCCCCAGGAGCCCCACTGCTACCCTGTCACTGCTAAGGAGGGTCAGGTCGCTCGCTCCTCCCTCCCACAGGGAATGGCTTTGAGGAACTGGCCTTGCTTAGAAAATCTTGTCTTCAGATTTTAGGTCCTGAGAAATCCCCTGGAACAGGACTGCTCCCTAACAAAGCTGAATCCTATATGCGAGCAATCAAAAGACATTTATTTATATAAAGTTCTGTAAAAAAATAAATTTTAGAACAGCATCGTTTCATAGAGAAAAACATTTTCTACAGAGTTCCAACTGCAAGATTTTTATATTGTACCATCATTAAATAAGGTGGGACACCATGTGAATTTCATTGCACTAGAAGAAATGCAAAGCATCTTTTTAATATAAAGATATACAGAGCATTCTAGACAACTACAGCTGTGTTACAGCTATGTGTTCTTTTGGATTTGGTCCAAAGAAACCTGAGTCTGTTTCCAGAGAGAATGAAAAAACATTGCACAGACAGCTGATCACTTGTTTCTTGCTGAAGGACACTGGAAGGATCTCTCCTTGCAGCTCCCTCTGAGTCTAAGCTCCCCCGACTCTCAATCCTGCCCTTTCTGGGGCTCTGGGCTCAAGTATTCACCTCACTCTCGTCACGCTGCTTAGAAGAAAGTCAGTCTGTTGTCAGAGCCAAGTGACTGCTCCCATTGGATTATCACCTCTTCTGCTCCCAGATTTCAGCCATGTTTAGATCTAAGTTGTTAAGGCCTTTCAGAGCTTGAAGGTTTCCAGTGTAAAAAGCCACATCAGAAGTAACCAGCCTGCAGTGAAACACAGGACAAGATTAGAATGTGACCCCATCCCATCCACCTGGAGTGCCTGGACAAGCAGACAGGACTTTGGCACACAATTGCTACAATACATGTTCAAATCCCATGCCTGGATTAGATATTTTAAGTATCAGTTCAAAACTCAATGCTATGGATATGGTTTATTTTACAGCAGTGATCATCCATAACAGGATTACTGCTGGGTGTAAAACTAGTTCTAGGGAAGGGAGATCAAACCATGAGTTCAGAAAACTCAGCAGGAATTAGGCATTTAAAACTTCTATTCTCTTGCTGTAATCCCAGGCTTATCTAGACTTAAACCCCCAATTCCATTCCAACTAAGAATATTAATTATTGCAACATTAACTTCTGTATTCTAGAGGGTAATGATTCTAAGATTAATGTAAAAAGCAACTGAACAGCTGTATTGTTTGTAACAGTTTATACAGAATTAAAATCCCCCAGATACTGTTGAAACAATGTCAGGAATCATGATGCTTCTTGCTAGCAAGATGTAGGAACAGAAGCTGCATTTACATGGTAAAAAAGTTAACCAGGATTCACAGGCCTGGATTTTTACTATTATTACAGAAACAAGCAGTTTAAACAGAATGAGGATCAGCAAACCGCGTTAAAAACCTGGTCAGTGAAGACTGCTGGAATGGCAGCAAGTGCCATCCAGGGTTTGATGTTCCCCTTCTCAAACAGCCACAGCTCACTAGGAGATGTGTCTGAAGTACAAAACTGCTGCCATCAGACAGTCCTGGGCCAGCTGAGACCTCCTGACTGCTGGGAAACACCCCCAGCACATCACCAGGAACACCTGCCCCAACCCTCCTATCCAAAAGCCACAAGGACAGAACAAAACCACAGGATGAAGCCCAGCACAGCACTGTGTTTGGGACTGGAAATCCCAGTGAGAGACACCCCGAGCACATCCAGGGGCTCTCACTTCAGGGGGCTGCAGTGGATACTCCGTGAGCTTGGTTACAAACACCTTTATAAGTACCAAAGGCAATGGAATGTCACCTTGTGAACACACCACGAGTAGAGAGAACCAGTCCAGATAAACTCTCACACAAAGTACAAGGAGGAATGCACATAAGCAGGAGAAGCAACAATAAACTGGAAAGGAACAAAACTTTCATTCCAGTGGCATTTGAAACATCAACTTTCTTCTCTGACTTCGGCAATCTAAGACAATCTTTTCTTGCATGTGGGTAGGCCCATGAGTTTCATTCACCCTTGCTACACTGCAAACACATGACTGCCCACAGGTCATCAGGAACAATTAAAAACTCCACTGTTTCAGGGGATAATCCATCTGACAACAGAATTCAGCCTACTAGAGGCTTTTCCTGGGAGGTGGGGACGCAGGCACAGCCAGGCACTCTCTCTCAGGACAGGTACCCCTGACCTGTTTGGGGATGGAGTGGGCTGTGGGCAGGGAAGGGGAAAAGCTCTGTGAGCATAATCTCATTTCAAATCCAGTTCTGCTCTAAAAACCATTCCTGCAGAGCTGCCCACTGCAGAGACGAAATGCTTCTTTCTCCTATTTTTACTCTGCCAGCACCATGAGTCACCATCCACGTTTCAAAACTGCTTCAGGAATCACACAATTCCTGCTAATTAAACTGTGGCTGCTGCTGTCACACAAAGGGAGAGAAAAGCAATCCATGAGCTGAGCACACCTACAAGCAGGTTTCCAGTCGGACGATGTCCAGCTGCCAGTCTGTTACCAAGTGGATTGCACTCCTAGTTACTGTGGAATGGCACAAGTCATGGCCTTCACTGAAAGCAAGCTCCAAATGGGAGAGACTCTAAAACATGGAGCTGTGATTCTGCAATCACGACTTCCATGCAGAAGACAACGCCTGCTTATTTAAACAGTGAAAGAAGAGAAGAGCCCCAGCTCACCCGTTCAGAGGTCCTCCATCATTGACCACATTGAGGTGGGCCAGCTGCCTCTTCAGGTGGAGTTTGTAGCTTGCGTTAATTCGTAAAAACAACATCTGGAAGAAACCACAGCAGCAGAGTAAGGAACTGTGCCCGTGCTCACATCACTGCCTCCAGAGGGGAAAAACACTGCCAACACCCTCAGTCACTGACTTTCGGTTTTGTTTCTGCAACTCATGTGATTCTTCCTTCTGCCAGTGCTTTGGCCTCACCCTTCTGGCCACATACAGTCTGTGACATACAGGAACAGCCTCACCCACTCATTATGTGGGGCACCTAGAGGACACGTTCTTTGGAACATGAACTTTTCTCCTCTGCTGTCTGAAGTATCTAGCAAATTGTACTAAGCCTAGAAGATAACACATGTCTTTCCTGTGCTAGAAGGGACCATTTAATCTAATGTGGAAGAGAAAAAACAATTTGTATTCAACGACTGGATTGGTCCTTCCTGTCCTTAAGATTTGCAACTCCGCAGTAGCAATGACTGCAGCAAAATCCTGCAAAAGCACATCTGGTACAATTTGGGTGCATAATACATTTAGGGACTTTTGGAAGCCACTGATTCTGAGCAGTGTTACAGAATAATCCTCTCAGAGGGCTCCACTCAAGCGCCAAAGTGTTGCCATTTGCATAGCATTTCAGCACTAATTCCTGGATTGCCATCTCTAGACATTAAAAGGCAGCTCGAAATCCTGAAATCCATTCTTTTTGTGTGCCTCATCATTCTCCCTACACACTGGAATATTTCCTTCAGCTCAGCCCAAGCTGCCCGTGTGACTGCTGCCAAGCCCTTTAATGTGTGGGTTTCACCAGGGCTCAAAAAAGAATTCCCCTCTCCCCAGATAAAGTCTCTCTTGTTCCCAAGGCCATGTGCATTTGCAAGCAAGCTGTGAGATGAAGCTCAAAAATAACATTCACCTGAGTTTGCTCCTCAGGAAGGAGATCATATATAGCTTCATGCATCTTTGCCATTTGCTTGCAGATATTCCTGAAGCATGCTGAAGGAACAGGGGCTTTCACTTCATACTGGAAATAAACACACAACCAGTTAACTCCTTTCTGCCACTTTGAAATGGTTTATGTTGGAACGCTCCCTACAGCCACCTGGGGCTCTGCTTTGCTAACAGTATCAGGAATCAAGATCTATTTAGCACACCACAAATTAAAAGGGTGGCTGGGCATGATCTGATCCAGCCAGAACTGCAGATGCAGGTCCCG
This sequence comes from Promerops cafer, assembly GCA_013398275.1. Taxonomy (NCBI): domain Eukaryota; kingdom Metazoa; phylum Chordata; class Aves; order Passeriformes; family Nectariniidae; genus Promerops; species Promerops cafer. The sequence goes on along the minus strand of VZSE01011087.1, from coordinate 102,552 downwards.
TGGCTGTGAGCTGGTCCCTCTCCCTCAGACTGGTACGAGCCAATGACAGACAAGCACTTCTGCCTCTAAGAAATGTGCCCCTTGAGTACTTCCCAAGAGAAAACTGCTTGTCTAGGATCATGCATATCCAAATTTCTGAACAATCAAGGATAGGAAACCATAAAGAAATGGAAACTCCTGAAATCTCATCTATCTGCCATAAAAAAAACCAACCCAAACACACCACGATACAAAAACCCCACAAGAACATTGCAGAAATACCCTGGAAAGAAAAGTTAAAAAAACATTCCTTCTCCCAGTGCCTGAAATCCAAGAAACAAGGCACTGGAAAACACCAGATGGCAAGAGATTTGCTACAAAGGGAACAAAATTCATATGTCCCCACTCTGGATAGGGAAGATCTGAACAGGATTTCAGAAACACTGAAAACCTGTCCTAGGAACAGTGAAGCCAGCTCTGCAGTTCCAGGTGGAGAGGCTGTGCCATCACAGGCCTGGGTGACACACTGGCAGGTCACCTTTGGGAGGGTGACACTTCCCCATGGAGCCTTGCACAATACAGGAAAGAACAGAATTGTTGTAACTGCATCATTTACAAACAGATTGGAGGAGATGCCTCCTTTTATGCAGGCCTGAATTGTGAAAGAGAACACAGCTTGTCTGAGCACAAGAGAAAAAAAGAAATGGGGAGTTTTGAGAAAGTCTTTACAGAAAATCCAAACCAATGACCTAATTCTGACAGGAGAAGGAGCAGAGAAATAACGCCTTCTGTTCCAGGGAACAACCACCCAGCGTGAGGGATCAAGCGTGCCTCAAGACAAGGAAGTTAAGCAAGAAATTGTTTCCAGTTTCCCAGCACTTTGTTAAGCCAGAGGGAACTGGGAGGCTGCAGCAGTGCCTCTTGCATGACTACAGCCACACCCCACTCTTCATTGTCAGGGGGAAAAGCAACAGCCCCAGGAAGAACCTCAAGATCTCCAGGCCATTTTTATCTGCAGCTGAGGTCAACAGCTTTAACACCACAAGGGATCAGAAAGAACCTCACTGCTCTTCTGTCCAAACAGTCACAAGACAGCAAGTTCCAAGAGAAGCTCAGAACTTGCACTGGATTTTTTCCATTCATGGTAATGAACGAGCCTTTCCCATTTGTTGAATTTGTTATTTCCACTGTTCAATAACCCCATTCCTGTTGTATTTCCCTGCCAAAGATAGCTGTTGGGAAGTGTCCATGCTGCTGTGAACTGCCTTGTCTCAGAGGCACTGGGTGAGGACAGCTCCCATGCCATGGAGCTCCCAGGGGAAGCACAGCCTGGAAATGCAGGAGTAACTTGCTTGTATTACCCAGTGCCAGGTCAACATCCCATCCACTGCACCAACTGCTCATCTCCTCCAAAGCAGGGATTTCTGGCTTTGAGGTGTGCCGGGCACCACTGCTAAGGAACTCACTTGTGTGCATTCACACACCTCAGAGAGCTTCATCCACAGGACACTGAAATAGCTGGACTCAGGAAAGCACCTGAATCCAGGAACACACTGCCATGGTTGTACTGACATACCTATTTGCAAATGTCCTGGGTTTATGCTCTTCACAGCCTTCAGTGCCAAGATTTCATTTTTTAGAAACAAGACAGGCCAAGTGATGGCATGTGCTAGGAATGGAAGCAAATCAACCATCCTCTGGTCCTGGACTCTGTGGGCTGCATTCCTGTGGGCCAAGCACTGTCACTCAGCCTTCAAGCACTCTAAGGGACAGGAATAGTCCCAGTTTACATCCTGTGCCAGCTCCCAAAGGGACAATGGGCTGTGAAGATGGAGGGACAGTTAGGGATGAGTTCTCACTGACTGCCATCAAGAACATAAACTGTATTCCTGCTTTGTTGTGGGCTACACTTGTTTAGCATCAATAATGTAAATTCTTGCATTTGTCTTTTATTCTCAAGAGATACATTGGCCAAACAGCCATGTTACTTCACATAACAGCTACTTTTATGTGGGACAAAACCCCCCAAAAATCAGCAGACTGATTTGGTCTTTAGAGAAAAGCATAAACACATTTTTTAAAAAAGTAAACATGATAGGAGTGGGAAATCCCAATTGAAATACTTTCTCTTTTTTTTTTCACCCTAAGTTTAGGCAGCACTACTTGACAGACCAAAGAAACAGATGAAACGAAAAAGCACAACATAAAGTAACAATAAAATAACAGAAACAGCAAGGAAGACAGAAACGCTGCCTGTTGCAAGTGCTCCATTGCAGCTCTCATCAGCCTGTCCCCAGCCTGTGCTCCCATGCTTCTCATGAGATCCTTGAAGAAGGATGTTGGCCCAGGCCAATCAATCAAATCTGTTACTAGAAAATTAATTTATTCCTGTCATGAAACAGCTTATTTTTCCCTGAAAACCCTAAGATCCAAAGCACAACACTAAAGCTTTAAAAGGTCACGTATTTTATGTATCTGTGGGTCAAGGAGGTGTCTCAGTGTGTTCTACCCTGAGGTGAGTCAGAGTAGATCCAGCCCAGGACCACACTCACACTAGCACTGTTCAAACACCAAAACACACCAGGAGTACTAATGCTGCTCCAGAGCAGGAACTGCTGAGCACAGACCTCCAGTCCCCAGGCCTGCAGCCCAACAGATGGGCTAGTCCTTCCCCTCCAAAACCCTTCCTCCTCAGCACTTTCCTGCTGTTTCCTCAGCTGCTGGAAATGCCACCCTCGCCGTTGGAAAGAGCAGGAAACAGGACCTGCTGAGCCTGGCTGCACACAAGAGCTGTCAGTGGTAGGAGAGCACTTCAGCTCCTGAACACTCGAGCATCTGTGCCAGCCACAGCACTGCTGTTCCTGCTGAAGCAGCCAACGAAACATGTCATTTTCTTGGGAGTGAACGTGACTGACACCCAGGTGGCAAATGTGAACACAAGACACATTCATGAGAACAGCACAGAGCTTTCCATCTATATAGTTAAAAAAAGTTCAAACAAGTCCTGGTTAGGAAAGTTTAAGACTCCATTTGAAATATCTAGACTGTATACAACGAGACCGCCAGTTGCAATACAGAGAGTGTATAATAATTTCCATAAATCATTACCTTGGATAATAGTTTGTCAAATAAGCTATCCATTATGGCAACGAGCTTTGCTGAAATTTCAGCTATGTGGTCATGATAATCCTGTAAGGGAAGAAAGCAGGTTTCATTTTCTAGTGGCATTCATGTTCTTCAGAGTACAGTTGAAAAGCAGAACTTTCAGGAAGTGCCAGAAGAATTACCTTTGTGATGTGGTCAAAATGCCTGAGCATGCTGAACTGCTTCGGCTGCAGCCGAGCTTCAAAATGAGCCCTGATAATGGGAATGTAGTGTACGATGAGCTGGAGGCAACGTGAAGAAAGGGCTGTGAATCCAGGGGGAGAAATAACATAGTTATTACACAGGAAGTCATTTCTGTGTGCACTGTGTCTCCTTTGACATAAGTAACAGATCTGACACAATTTCACACGGTGGGCTTTTGCCTGTTCTAAAAGCACCGAGGTACGTGTTTGTTTCCCTGGGAACCTCCACCCCGTGAAAGTGCCAGACTGGTACGTGGCTGCTCACACCCAGCTTTGGTAAGATGGGATAAGGGACTGATTTTACAAGAGCCTTTGAGTGTTTACTTGACATTTTGAGCCCTGAGCACATGCAGACATCGGAGAGATCTCTAAAGACCTGACTCATCAGCTACTTAACCTCAGCAACCACATTCTCATGGCAGCAGTGTTTCTGGTGCAGTGGTGTACAAAACACCCTGCCCTGCCAGCACTGACCTGTCCTGAACCTGCTGCTGCTGCAGTGCCAACAGGATCCCAAAAACCAGGCTTCTCCCAACTCCAACAGGGCCTCAGCCAGCAGCTGGACACACACTGGTGCCAGGGTGGTCACCACACTGCCCAAACATTCTGCAGCAAAAACCTGACCCAGCTGTGGCCCACAGCCTTCTCAACCCATTCTCATCAGGCTGTTCCCTTTCCAGAAGGGAAATGCAGACTGGTAATCTCACCAGTTTCTCACCCTGAAACATGGGAACTCTAAGTTTAAACATCTGCTCCAACCCATCAATCAAAGGCTCCTAATTTCAGGAAAAAGTTTAAAACTACACTCCAGGCAGGTAACTGGCAAGGTCTTATCACCCTCTGTGTCCATCCACGGCCCCACAGCTCAAACACAGCTTATCATAGATATTTAGGGCTTTTCTGCATTTGGGTTTTTTAATAGGCAGGGGAACAAGCTTTGACATTTTAAATACAGAAATCCATACCTAGGTTTTTCGTAGTGATTGTTTTCAAGCCAACAACTTGTAATGCACCGGCTCCAAGCACTAATTGGCAACTTCTAGAGTTGAAATACTGTGAGAAAAAGAAGGACAGTGAAAATGCATGTTGACACTTTATCATCTACATAAACCCACAGTTTAGAAACACCATCAGCAGAATTTTGCAAGATTAAATAAGTCATTGTAAAGGCCAGTTCCAGAGGTTCACTAGTTTTCCTCAGAAGAGTAGACATGTAATACCAGAGTGGAAAACATCAACACAAAAGGTTTCTGCTCAGGCTCTTGACCTTCTTCACTGCTGATGTTAAAGGAAACTTGAAAGCACTGAAACTCCCTCCTGCTGAGGTGACTGAATCTATGTTTGTAACATTATGAAATACTGGATTTAAGAAACGATGCACAGAAGATGAAAAACCAATCCTGTAAGAATTCCAGGTATAGTGGACAACTCATGCTTAGACTTTCCTAACTTACTTCCAGGAAAAAAGAAGTTATCATTAAAAGCACATAGGCCAACAAAGCCTCTGGACAGTAAGACAGTTGCTATCACCACGTTCTGCCTTACACTGGAATTCTGCTTCCTCACCCAGCTTGAGACACCAGATATTCCAGACTGGGGCTGGGTGATGCAGCAGAAAAGCCACTGCTGTTGTCCCCAACTCCTGCACTGAATGTAGAGCAGAAGTCCCGGGGCTCATATTTGAACAGAACTGTCTGTTGACATTGAGAGGCAAAACTTAGAAAGACCTGACCCCTTCTCATACACCTGAAGATGCAGAAATTGTGACAAGGCTGCCCTGCAGCTTGTGTCTGCAACACAGAGGACTGCCCTCACAAAGACCTCCTTCTTGAGGGCAGGAGCGTTATTCTGCTTCACAGGTATTTCTGCATGGTAATGCAAGAACAAACCCAAAATTTCAACCCTCCTTGTGTAAAAAGGGGAAATAATTTTCTGGCTGCTGCCTGGTGTCAGTCACAAAATGCAAGCCCACAGAGCCACCATGAACCACCCCCACAACTCCGGGCTGTCAGAATGGTGCCTCCAGGGCCGGAAAAGCAACGCAGAGCTCATACCACAACTGAACCAGAGCTATGTGTGGCCCCTGATCTGAGAGAGGCATAACCTACACTGCTCTCAGACAGAGGGCAGGGGCTGAAACTGCCTCACATTCACTTCATCTTCTCCAGAAAGCAAGAACTTTTCTTATGCCTATGTGTGGACTTTAAAGTAGGATCAATGAACCAAAGGCAGCTGTATCTCACACAGCCTAAGCTCCTCTGAGATATTTAGCTCATGTTAGTGTTAACTGTGAGGCAAAACATCAAAAACGTGCTCTGTAAAGGGTGCTGGACACACGTACTGTCCCCTGCCTTTGTGGGAATGACTGTCCCCAGACAGCTTGGTGCAGACAGAGCAGTGGGGGAGCAGAATGCTTGGGACAGAGCAACACCTCCTCCTTGTGCCTGCTGGGAGGAAAGCACTCCTGCACCCAGCAGCAAGGCCAGGAGCCCTCTCTTGGCTGCACCATCTGAACAACCCCAGTAATTACAGCCACGTGTGCTCAGTATGGGCCCCTCACAACATGGAGGTGCTGGAGTGGGCCAAGAGAAGGGTCTGGAGCACAAGTCTGATGAGGAGCAGCTGAGGGAGGAAGGGGTGCTCAGCCTGGAGAAAAGGAGGCTTGGGGACCTTTTTGCTCTCTACAACTCACTGACAGGAGGGTGTAGCCAGGCAGGGGTCAGTCTCTTCTTCCACAGGCAAAAGGACAAGAGGAAACGGCCTCAAGCTGCGCCAGGGTTTGGGTATTTGGGATAATCTCTTCACTGAAAGGGTTGTCAAACATTGGAACAGGCTGCCCAGGAGAGTGGTGGAGTCACCATCCCTGGAGGTATTTAAAAGATGTGTAGATGTGGCCCTCGGGACGTGGTTTAGTGGTGGCCTTGGCAGTGCTGGGTGAACGACTGGACTCGATTGATCTTAGAGGATTTTTCCAATCTACAGGATTCCATGATTTCTCCCATACACAGGTATCATTTCACCCAGGCTGCAGCCACAGCTCAGAACTGCCTGGAATTTCATTACCTGGGAATGCTTTCCATTTTCCACCACAATCAAGTCTAGCTCTTGCTACTCTCAAAGTTTGCTGGCTCTGACAGCTGTCACACAAAAAGTACAGTGCCAGGACACCTGGAGTGGCTCTATTTTGTTCAAAGTGTAATAAATGAGCTTTTGTTTTTTCTAGCTGTTCTTGACATCTCTCCAATTGATGGCACCTTGCTGACAGATAAAAAATACAGTAATTAAACTGCACATGATGTTTGAATACCAAAAAATAAACCACAAATGACAGAGCTAGAATGAAATAAGGTAAGGAGAGGGAAGTAACACAGATATGCAAATCTGGCCAAGTTTGACACATCCACTGCTATTCTACCTGTGAAAAGGTGCTGCAATTCCTGAGGGAAGCAGCACCTGGAGTAGGAGGCTTGAATAGGGACAGGCTCAGACAGACTGATTTGCCTTGGAGGGTGCTTTTAAAAGGGAAAATTTGTGAATGAATCTGAATGACAACTGTGGGGAGCAGTCTTCCTGCATCTGGTTATTCAAATACGAACTACCAATAGGACAAATATTTAAAGGTCCATCTCCTGGAGTTTGTTTCCCCTCCCCTGCCCCCCACCTTATGTAAAATATCCTTCTGGAGATTGAATCTGTTTATCTTTCATTGATTATGCTCATGTTCGGAACTCCAATATCTGACACGACCTTTGTGGGCAAAGATAAAAGTGAAAATCTTGACATAAATTAACTGCTAGGCTTTGGAGCCTATATAGATACATATATATGTGTGTGTGTATATATATATATATGAATGAGTTATGTATATATATGAATGAGTTTTAAGGTGCATTAATGTGCTCCTTTTATTATTGATTACTTATATTACCTTGCAGTGTCTGGGCTTTACCAGCTTTCCTCTTCTCTAGTGAGAAATAAATGACAAAGAGGTCCTGGTGTTTCATCACCTTTATATTTTACAACAGAACCTTCATCCCATCCTATTCTTCATGCTTCTACTGACTATACCTCTACTGATTTGTAAAAAACAGGGGACTCATTTCCTTCCTCAATACAGATACCTACTTCTGTGGCATCTGGGATCAAACTGCTTTTTTTTCAGCAGCATTAATCCTACACCCAGCCTGAAGGGCAGGCAGCTATGTCAAATAGTATTAGATGGGATCTCCAATACTCCAGGTGAACAGCTAGAGTTAATTCCCACAAAAAATTGCATCTTTAATGCCTTTGGCTTGAAAGGTTTCCTTATGGCACAGTGGCAAACAGAATGATTCTAGATAATTTTTATAAATTATATGAAATCACAAAAACACATGAGCATTACTGAGAGTAAGACATGTTCTCTGCACCCTGCCTGCCCCTGCTTGGCCCTGGGGCACATTTGGAGCCATACCTTCAGTAAATCTGATAGGCGGGTCAGCATGTCAGTGGTGATGGAAGGAATGTTATCCACACACTGGCAGTATTCCAGGATTATTCTTATTAGCAGCAATACTGTCCTGAAAGAGAGGAAACAGCCAAATATGCCATCTCAGTGCACAAAAGATGCTGAAAAATCAAACACAGGCCAGTCGTGTTGATAGAAAGCTACCCAATGCTAGAGATTATAGCATTGAATAAATCCACTAACTGATGTGAAGCAGAAGTGAAACATAAAAGGAGATTTACATAAAGATAGTTACAACCAATACCCATTCCACAGCATGGTGTATGGAAGAAGTATTTTATATGAAAGAAAATCTCTGAAAAATACATAATAAATGCTAAGAAGTCACAAACAGAGAAGGCAGCTGTGAAGAAACAGCACCAAATATTCAAAGATGCTCAACACCTGTAATTTCTCCTGAAGTCAGCAGGCACTGGAGAATTTGGGAGCTACTGGATGGAATTAAGAAGGCTCCCCATAGAGCAAGCATGCTCCTTTGAATTCAAATACACAGAAGGCAGGAAAATTGATACAAGATCAAACATTCAGAGTAGATATTTTAACATTTCAAAAAGTTAAATCTCTTTCTTCCTTTAGGCAGTACAGTGCAGAAAGATGATGAGAAGTCAACTGAAAATAAACACCTGGAGAATGTTTTGTGAACACGAGGCATTTGTGATGAATGCATTTTATTTGATTAGATGCAACAAAACTGGATGTAGAAGTGTGTAGAAATGAAACAAATATTTGCACTGTGAAGCTCTCAATTGCTTCACAGAGCTAAATATAACAAGTTTCAAGTGGGCAGAGGTATATTATCAAACACATCATATATTAAGCAAATTTTATCCTTTAGAGCAATGCTCCTACTCGACCTGAAATGCTCTTCAGCAGTGATATCATCTGCCTGGCACAGAATTTCGCAGCCATCAGATTCTGTTTCCAACTGAACAATGACACATCATCATGAGGCAACTCATAAAATGACAGCTGGTCCAAGACATCCTGTACATCACACCTTTTAAGTTTGGTGCAAATTGATGTTAGAACTCTGGGGAGTGAGATCTTCCAGGCTTTACTCCCTCCCCAAAAACACTCTCATGCATAATTAATGCTTAAGCCTCACAGTCTCTGGAAACACAGCACGCTTTTAAATGAAAGAAATAAGTGAGCATCATACATTTTAAAATGTCTCTGATATAACCAGCTTTAAGAAAGCACTTTCCAATTCAAATCAGCCAGGATACTAAGAAATAGCATATGCAGCTTCTGAGATGGCCCATATCTTATTCTGAATAAGATAAGCAACCATTCAGCAGTGGACTTGGGTATTTTGGTGCTGTCCACCCTGGAGAGAGGAGGGCTCTGGGGAGACCTTACTGCAGCCTTTCAGTACTTAAAGGGGCTTATAGGAAAGATAGAGACAAACTTTCTAGTTTGCTGGTGACAGGACAAGGAGCAACAAACAGTTTTAAAGTAAAGGAGGGTAGATTCACACTAGACATAAGGAAGAAATTTTTTACAATGAGAATGGTGGAACACTGGTACAGCCTGCCCAGAGAGGTGGTGGATGCCCCAGCCCTGGAAACATTCAAGGTCGGGTTGGTCAAGGCTCTGAGCAACCTGGCCTAGTGCAAGGTGTCCCTGCTCACTGCAGGCAGGGTGGACAAGATGATCTTTAACAGTGTCTCATCCCAAACTATTCTAAGAGTCCACAATTTTTGCCAGAGATAAGCTAGATTGCAAGAAGTAACAGTGTGCTCAGAAGACAAACCTGTATTTTCACGTGTGTGTTTTCATGAAATAATTGGAAAAAAACCATTCAAATAAAATTATAAATTAAAACCTTGGCATTCAGAGAAAAGATGGCATTTTAATGTAGCAAAGAGCTTGTAATGTTTTATAACTGTTGGGAAACAAAGAGAAACTAGTCTGTGAAAGGAGAGGGATTTTTAATTTAAGTAAGATTGCTAAAGCTGTTAGCATTCATCACAGTTCTACTCAAAAGTTCTTGCCAACTAACCCACTGCTAAGAGAAAAGAGTGCATCTTACCCAACTGTTGCATATTTTTGTCCTTCAACAATAAGGAATTCAGCTGGCTTTCTTTCTTCAGTAGCTAGATATTTTAGTAAGACAGGGAAAGGAGTGAGTTGAACTAAAAACAAGTGCAAAAATGCTGTTTATAAAAATGCAGTGTTCACTTGCTAAGATTTGAAAAAATCCACAATTTTTGTAGCAAGTACTTCTCTCTTTTACAGTATTTATTAAATAGCTGATCACCCACCAAAATTTTAACAACCCATAAAGTTACTTCATTATCTGCTGTGATTTTAGATCAAAAAAATCTCATAGTCCCATAGTCCATAGTCATTATGGACTTAACAACTCTGAATACAACAGGTTACAAATAGAAGAAAGGCAGAAAAAGCCACTAGGTTTTCTACTACACATTCTCAAGTGATTTTCTGTGTATATTAATATTTTAGCTTCAAATCACTTTTTCCTCAGGCTTCATAACAGAAGCTCTTACTGATGCAATTTTTCATGCTAAATTATCTGCTTGAAGGAGGCTGCAGGAAGTTACTTTATGAGCAATGGTTGATGAACATATTTTGGTGTCATGTTCCATAACTGGAGTGATTATTGCTTTAATACACTCCCTCTTATCTGCTACATTCCTTCTGGGAGGTCAGGGTTTCTGCACCATGACATCACTGTATTTTCTTCCTTCTAATCTTATGCCATTTTTCTCCCCCTCTCTGCATGTCTTCTTCCTGTTCTGGATATTCACTTCCCCCCGTCACTGCAATAGTGGATGAGTATCCCCACAAGGTAAGAGCAGATTAAGCATTCCCACGTGCACACAGGGAAATGGGGCAGGAGGAGGAAAAAGTGACTTCTCTGAGGTCAAATGAGGATTCCGTGGCAAGGTAAATAATTGAATGAACATGAGTTTTCCCTTCCATGAGCAGCCATGTGGCATGCTGCCTTTCATTTGAACTGGCACATGAAGCTGTGGGAAGGAGCAGGCTTTGTTTCACACAGGGAGGACTGAGCACATGCACGTGCTCCTCAGTCCCTTGCAATTCCTCAGTAGCACCTTGTGGGAAAAGACTGAATTTGTGCAGAGACTGCAAGCCTCTACACTGGGAATATTTGCATAAAAAGGCAGCTCTCTCCCTGTGCTAACACTTCTGGGCGTTTTCAAAAAATAAACAGATAATCTTCCAGCACAAGGCATTTCAACACCAGTAACAGAAAAAAAGTAAAGAAAAAGAAAAGAGAACAGCTATCAACTTTCTTCCCACCCCCACAAAGGACAGCGAGCAAACACAGACCCAGCATGTCACCAGAATATGTCCATCAACATTCAACAGCAGAATTTGCAGATAATAAATTCATTTCACAGCAGGACTGCAAGACACACACCTGTTGGTTTTTTTTCAGGGAGAGAAATTCTGCCATCTGACACTGAATCAACGAGGTCCTGGAACTCAGCAGGAACTTCAGCTTGCTTCCAGCGCTCATTGTCCAAAAGCAGGCTGGTTAGAAACACAAAAGAGAGGAGGCTGAGAAAGAAATACCTTGTCTTGACACTTCTCTAGCCTGCAATGCTACAGAACAATTTTAAAAAAAACACTGGCCCAAAATGTTACGTCAGTCACCTTCATGAGAAGGAGGTGCCCAACAACTGTCAGCAGCAAAACAGAACAACAATGTGCTGGTCTAGATATCTCACAATTTGTTCATTCAATCTGTCACAGGGGACCCAAAACTACACCAGGCAATTAAGGGCTTTATGAGATCGCTGCCAATGAAGTAATGTATAAATACTGGAATTTTAACAGTTTTTGATAGATTACAGCAAACAGACTTGATGGGTATTACTGGCCAGGCTGTTCCTCCGAGCACTCTGGGTTTGTTTTTTTTTTTTTTTTCAGAAAACAGATGGAAGTGAATTATTCTTAAACCCCTGAAACAGAGCAATCCTGCTCTTCAATGTTAGTTTTGTGTACTTTCTGTAGCCATTACTGTTCTTATTTAGGTAGAACAATCCAGTTTGAAGAAACCAAGTTATGAAAACAGTATAAGCCTAAACCAACTGGAAATAATTGGGGTTTAATACATTTTTTTCACCCCCTGCTTTTAAATATAACAAGCTTACTGATGTTCTAGGCAACAAAAGATTGTGTTCAGCTAGCATACGATACTTAAAATTATTAATGGAAGAACACAAGGATTGTCTACCCAGAGGTACCTTAGTTTTGTCTTCCTCTCCTCATGAAACCTGTTCACAAATCTATTGGCTTGACTCTGAAGAGCTCCTCTCAAGGACATGCTTTTCCTGCCACAGATCTGCTCAGTATCCAAAATAAAGCCTTCCATCAAGCGAGAAAGAGTAACGAACTCGTTGGAATTCAGCTTCTCTAGGAAGCCATCCTACATGCAAAGAAAACCATTGTAAGGAGACATACCACCACAAAAGTTCAGAGACATACAGAAATAACTAGTCAGCATGTCTGAGGGCTGCTATAGTTTGAAGAGCACACTATTTAACCTACATGTAACAGAGTAGACTGCAGTGCAAACAGATACCTTATCACAGACACGCATTCTCTGCATGAAGCATCAAAGACAGCAAATCAGAATATTAAAAAGAGAAAGGAATAGGTGGAAGAAACAAACACTGCCTTGCAGTGATTTACGTTAACACTGGTGTGCTCTGAGCATTTCCATGCAGAGCCTGTGGCAGCAGGAACTGTTCCTGTATTCCTATCACAGATGCTGCTTCAGAACCCTCATTAAAGCAGTAACCTGGAAGCAAATGCTCATCAAGCATGAGGCACCACCAGCAGTCTGACCCAAGCTCCTCACCTTTGCTCTTGCCATGAGGAACTTGACTGAACGATCATGGCAGATATCAGAGGCGTTATAAAGTAACTCTTGGATATTGTTTGCCAGCCTCACCAGCTCCAGGTCAGTCAGTTTCATGTCCTCGCCGATCCTACAAATGACAGAACCAGTTGGCTGAGCATCAGTTTATGGAACAAACAGTATTTTTGCACACAGGAGGAAAGAGCCTTGCAGCAACTGCCAAATGCACTCAGTTAATCACCAAAGTCACTTTATACAGATGGGATCTTCTAAGCTGCTGTCAAGGTCCTGTCAGCCCCTTGTGGCAAGGAAATGCGTAACAGCACATCCTTTTCTTTTTTTCTTTGATTCTGCATTCTAATTGCTACTAGTGGTCTAAGACTAAACATGATATAGCCATTACTGATACAATAAATGTAATTAACAATTTACTGAGTTAAAATTTACCCAGCTCCTGTGAGACTTCAGCATTACAAGCATATGACAGATAAAACTTTTCTTCCATGCAAGTGTCAGGCCTAAGATGCTCTGCAATCTCCACAGCCTTAATCTACAGGCTGTCATTTTATTACCTCTTCAGGCTCTTAAGGTGGTGCTTTTTAAAAGACATTTTTTGATTTGTCTGCTATTCTGAGGCCAGCTCTGCTGTTCATGGTTCATGCCATTAGTGAAGATCACAATCTTCTGGGCCAGCCCAGAGAATGGCAGCACAACAGAAGAGAACTCGGGACACTACAGAGCAGCAACTGGGCTAACATTGTTCTGTGTATTTTTGTTAGCCTGCTCCAAACACAGAGCAAAGGTGCAAACAAAACCAGAAGCATGATGAAGTAAGTTCATTTTAGAACAAAGTTATGCAACCAGCCTCAGAAACAACTTTACTCCTCAGAAGCTCTAGCTGGATGGTGTATTTTTAGCAAACTTGGCAAAGTGGTCCAGACGAGTTTGGATCCACCCCTTTCCCTTTCCCTGCTCTTTCACGTAACCCTGGACTCCTCTTCACATTTCATTTCTCCTCCAGCACACAACAGATGTTGAGACATACAAAGGCCTGTGTTTTATGCACAGCATATTTATTTTAAATCTATCTCCTTCAGCCAGCATTGTCATTTGGTGGGGAAGGTCTCTATCAAAACTAACAGCTGCTTCAACACATAAGTACAGGTACTCAAGGACCAAGCAGCAAGAGCAGGCCACTTGCTGTTTTCCATCTCTCAGCAGGGTAACAAGTGGTATTTCAGTTTTGCTTCATATAATTCTGTATCCAGACATGCTGGCTTTTGAAGTGGTTCATGCCTGAGTCCCACACACATTATGCCTGCTTCTTTTCAAAAGATAGCTTTGACTTGCAGCCACAAGTAAGGGGTGCATAAAAGGATAACAGAAGGTTGGAACTCTTGAGACTGGAGCACCTCAGGGCAGCACTGCCTATGTAACCAAAGCACTGAGATGAATTTATTTATTTATTTGATGCAAGTTAAATAGTTGATGACAAACAGAATATTTTTCTATAGAATTTATCAAGGTGTATTCCATGAAGCTATCTTAATAAAACAAACAAACAAACAAAAAACCAGGAAAAATAATCATAGGGAACATGGACAGGGAACAGAAATGTTTCTGCCTGCTAAAGGCACGACAAACAATCTGTCTTTCAGGGACTCACATCTCTCCTGCTCTATACACAAGCGGCCTCCCCAGAAAAACTAACGGAGAAGGGGCTCTTTTCTGGAAGAAGTGACATAAATCAGTCCCTGTACCACTACATATGGAGGTGAAAAAAAGGCAAATAGAACAGTGCACTCTGACAGCAGTCTCTAGGGGGAGAGCCACTACGCTTCACCTACCTAAAAAGCACATTCCTCCAAAGCCACTTTTGTACTGTGTGACCAGAAACAACCGCCTGCACCTCACCCCTCGTTCCGGCCACGCTGCCAGGTGGAGACAGGCAGGGTGTTCACTCACATCATCTCTACTCCTCCCGGAGTAACAGAGGAGGACGTGTGCTCCTTGCTGGACGAGGAGTCGGTGGTGCACTCGGGCTCCGAGACGGAGTCGCTGCTGCAGGCCTCGCTGTTGGGGGACGCGTTCCTCTGGGAGGCCGAGTCGGCTGCCCCGGCCGAGAGCTCCCCGTCGCCGAAGGCGTCGCTGATGAACATGCCCTCGTGGGTCAGGTAGGCCACCTCGCTGTCCACCACGCTCTCCTTAGCAGAGTTCTTCTGCAACGTGTCCTCCAGGTCTCTGGTTTTTTGGTTCTTGTCTAGAACCAAGAAAACCACGCTACGGATAGTATTTAACGTTGCCTAGAATGAAATACAACTTTTATTACAAAAATACACCCCAAAACCCAGCGCCACAAGCTTGTGCTAGAAAGGGATTTTCTTTCGCCCACGAAATTAAACTAAATCCTGGCTTTCTGTTGTGGAATTAGTATTTAGAGGCAGATCCATTTGTCTGATGGCAACCAATATCTGATGTTTCTGAGATAGGTGAAAGAAACCTCATTTGGAGCAATCTAATTTGCACAGAAGTCCTGTCCTCATCCCTAGCATCTTAGAATAGAAGTACTGGAGCAAAAGAGGTATTATCTCTGCCACTGCTCTCTCTGTTAGCACTAATCATTTTTGCCCTGGATGCCGATATTCACATCTCCTTACAATCAGAAGTTTGAACTCTACAAGCAAAACCAACATCTGAAGACTTCAAATGGAAAAGCAACTTCATTCCCTTTCACGCCTGAACTATATGAAGTTCTTTGTAAATGAATGTCTTACCTTTACTCTCTTGAGGAAGATGGTAAATTTAGAAAAAATATTCTTCAGTAAATCAAACCACTGAGGAAAATTCATCATCCTCATCTGGTCTGCAAGCCTAAAAAAAGAGGAGTATTCAGCAAACAGCAATTGTTTGCTGGCCATGATGCCTACTGGCACATAAAGGAAAAGAAAACATGCTTTAAATGGAATTGCAAATATAAGGACAGCTGTGTAGACTTTTACCTGGCAAGCGACAGACACCATCTAAACAACAGTCATGATCAACACAATGTAAGTGGAGTGGGGAAGGAGGGATAGAGAATTAGATCATACTATCAGAAAATGAAAGCTTCACATTTACCCTCTTTCCTGGGCATAATGTTCTCTTCCCTGGGATAAGTATGTGTTACCCAAAAGGGATGGGGTTAATAACATTTTCACAAACCACGTGGGAGGAAAAAAAGATTTTAAAAAAACCTACATGAAAATACTTTTTAAGTGTTAAAAAACTGTGTTACTAAGCCCATTTAAAGGCTCAATTTGCAAGGCACTGCAATGAGACCATTTCTGCTATTAAAGTACAAGTCAGCTGTTTGTGGCAAAAGGGCAGAAAAATCATTGACAGAACAGAAATTAAACTCTGTAATACACAGTTAAGACCCAAGAGCAGAAGACTAAACACTGGAGAATGGTGACCAAATGTCCAGTGTGTAAAAATGACCCTGTGCCCAGTCATCTCCCAGTATGAAATCCATGCAGGTTTTGCAACTCACTTTGCCTTATCAGCTGGACTATTTTTATTATCTTGTGGTAAGACTTTGCTGAGTCAAGTGAATCATAAAGCCACAGAAAAAACAGAAGCTGGCAGGGGCCCCTGGAGCTGGGGCCTCTGGAGCTGCCTTGGCCAAGCCCTGCTCAAGGCAGGTTTAACTAGACTTGGTTGCTCTGGGCCCTGAGCTCTGGGTCAGTCAAAGCCTGACCATGTCCCAGAACACAGATTCCACAGCTTCTCTGGGCTTGTGTTCCAGTGTTTGACCAGCCTTATGGGGAACAGATTCTCCCTGCGATTCAACTGGCATTTCTCACCTTTCACACAGCCCTCTGCCCTCTGTGCAAACTCTTGAGAGGAGCCTGGCTCCATCTCTGCTCTGGCATTTGCCTTTGCTGGGCTTGGTGAGGCTCCTGATGGACCATTTCTAGGGCTAAAGCTGTCTGGTCTCCCCTCTGGATAGCTCCTGTTCCTGATTGTGGGGGAGGAATCTAAACTAATGACATGTTTTAATACAAAATCCCAGATTATGGCAAACAGGGAATGCTTTCAAGTGGAGATCTATGAAAGAGATGCTTCATGTAGTGAGATTCACAGAATTTTAGTATTTATTTCAAAGGTAAATTTAAGGTAACATTAGAATCTGAATGAGAAGTAAAACAATACCCACCAAGAGGTGGACAAAAGCAGAGTCTTAAGATGCAAGAGAAGCATAATCCTTAATTATAGGGAAATTTAAGTAAAAATTAGAACAGTAAATTTATCTATGCTAAAAATCATACTATCCCCACCCACCACCACCACAAAAAAAATCTGGCTGCATACTTACTTAACAACCACTTCTGTGTCTATTTCTTCTATCTGAGATACCGTATTAACCACACACTGTCAAATTTTAAGGGGAAAAAAAACAAAACAAAAGAAGATCTTAGCTTCTTTCTAACCACTGCTGAGTTTCATAACAAACACATTAATCCTCAAGTTAAATAGGGAAAAGTAAAATAAGAAAAGAAAGACATACTTGTATCACTTAATAACTTGTTTCTCTAAAAACAAAAAGAAATAAAAAACCCAAAAGAAATCCCCCAAAGCAACTGGTGCATACAAAACTAGCCAGCTTCTTCAAGTCTCTAGTACAATCAATTTTCATTCCAAACACATCTACAGTTTTACAACCATTTCATTGATCTCTTTTCCCATTACTTGCAAGCCTAAGGTACAAATCAACTCCACTCACTGAAAAAGGGCTTTTCTCCCAAATGCCAGTCAATAAACTGAACAAATGAGTAGTAGACAGTGCGAACTCATCTTGCCTTTAAGCAAGTTTGTAAAATCCCAGTGGTGACTGAGAGCTGCCACCTCAAGCTACAGGGGTTTTACCTGTGTTCTGAATAATGGTGGTCAGTACAGAAGCTTCTGAAGAAGAACAGAACCTTGTTCCTGAACTGTGTGCTCACTGTGTGCTCACTGCAGTGAACTGAAGCAGTGTGCTTCAGTTCACTGCACTGCTCACTGAAGCAGTGTGCTCACTGCTTACAAACCTCTGCTCTTACACTTGCCTGGCAACAAAAACCTACTAAAATTCACTGACCAAAACAGCCCAGCAGTACATTTGAAGAGGAAGCACATTTGAGGTGTGGCAAGAAGAGTTTCCTTTATTAAGGAAAAGTACCCCTAAGAGTTGAGACAATGGGCCACCATACAAAAGCGCTGCACAAACCACACAGGAATACTCAAACCCTGCCTATTTTCCTTATTCAGCAGAAATTTCCACTGGAATTTGATTAAACATTGTCTACTATTAAGCAGAGGGGAAACCTGAAAAACCCAATTTAAATTTTCCTAGCAGAAAGGGAAAAGCATTTTGAGACTGAGAATGAGCAGAAAAATAAGGAGTACTACCTGTCTACTATATGATCAAACAAAGAATCTGAAGGGGGAAAAAAGTGTCATTATGACTGCTGATGTAGGCAAGTGAAAACCAGTGGAGACTGCCAGGCAGATGAACAGCTTTCTCCTGGTGTTATTCATTAATTCCCTTTTTTTTAAAATTTACCAGCAATATGGGCCTATCCACCTTGTACAACCACACCAACAGAACCATGGGGCTGCAATGTGAAAGGGATTGGAACAGCCAAGTCTGGCTTAAAACAAAAAACTTCAAATAACAGTTATTAAAAATCCAAACCCAAACTTTTAAAAACTAGGTTCCCAATCCAGTTCACAATGCAGCTGTGAACTGCAGACTATCCTATGAGGACAGGAGATGCCCAACTCAGCACCTATCTCCCACCCTTTGAGATACAAATCAGAGGGAGTTCATAGCACATCAGAGCATAACTCTTTAAATAATCACCTATCTCTAGGGAAAAAAAAAAATTCTTATACAATACTCTCACGTATGTGGGCAAACAAACAAGATGAGTAAAACTGAAAGTACCAAACACACACCTTAAGTTCAGCCTAAGATCTGTTTGTAAACAAAAGTCATTATGTCACTATCCAAATTAGCCAATGTATTTCCTCCAAAGCAGGAATTTGAAATTTGTTCAATTATTGGTTTTAGCTGGTTTTATCAATAAGGTTTTTTGGCTTGAAAGATACTCTGCCCTAAATGGCAAACCATGACACCAATGCAGAAGAGGATTTGGGGCTTAATTAAATTTTTTTTTAAAGGTAAGCACTTCTACCTTCTCCATTACTTCACCTTGTTCTCTCAGAAAAAGGCAAAGATACTTTCCAACCTTTTATCACGTGCTTATGCTAGGTCTGTGCTAACACTAAGGCAAGAAATATCTTCTGTACCATTTGCAGGGAATTCATTTGTTTAAACTGGCGAGTTCTTTGATTCTCCTTTATGTGTTTACACCAAGAACTCGAGGGTTTTGCTTTACAGTGTGTTGGGAGGGAGAGGTTTTTAGTGTGGTTTTGGAGTGTTTGTTTTGTTGTGGGTTTTTAATGAAATGTACTGTTATGACACAACTCTACTATTTCAGAGAGCCACGTGTTAAGAGAAAGGAAAGTTGACAACAATGTTAATTTTACACAGATAACAGGGAGCTTATGTTACCTACACCTTCCAAAAGTTATTCTGTAAAGACCTCTGTGCTTCAGGAAGCCCTTAAGTGTATGCAAGCTCAGCTGCTCTAACTGAGAGACCATCAGCCACCAAAAAACTTCATCAGAGCTGTTCTTAATGTCTAAAATAACTATTTGCAAGGGGTAGAGGAAATCTTGTCAGATACGTTAGAAATGTTTGTCTTACCTGTTTAATTATATTCTTTGCAGTATTAATCATTTCATCTCCATATATTTCATAAAAATTTAGCTTCCTTTGTTTTAGAAGTCCAAATACTAGAGATACAAGTCTCTCCTATCAAGAAAAAAGAAAATTAAAAAAAGAAACAGACATGAAAAATATCAAGGTGAAGACAAGAAACAATTTTAAGAAATTGCACAGCAATAAGAAAGTTCATGTATCAAGCACACAGTGAACAACATTTAGGTCAATCCAATTCCTCCAGACTAATGCCAAGCTTTGCCTATACAAAAAAAGTTCCCTGTGGCAATACCAGCTGAGTCTCTTTCTCCCACCCCCTTTCCTGCCAATTCCTCAACTGGGCTCATTCACAAGTGCTTAAACCTGTGGATATTTCTAAGCATGAGTGAGTTTCCTGATCCTGAGCAAGACTGACACTAAGCACAGCCTGAGTGAGAGGCTGGCACGCTGCAGCACCGAGGGCAAGAAACCACAGGGTAGAAATGGGACCTCTGTAGTGCTACTGCCAACCACTACATCTCATGAAATGGATTAAACAAGGCTGAACAGGTCATAGGCTCTAGCAATTACTAAAGAGCCCTACAAGCAAAATCCAGAAAAATCTTTTCTGGGCTAGAAAGCAACCACAATAGCTTAATCTTTGTATGTTTATGATCTTCAGAGGAATGAGGAATATATACCTATATATATATACTGTGAATGAAACATGCATTCAGGGCAAGCATATGCTTGGTGTAAGCACCCATATAAGCATGGGGAGAAAAAATGAGAACAACACACAAATATCAGCTTTCATTGCAAAACTGAAATTTTACAGCCAAGTCGATGAGAGTTCATGTTCTTTTCCACTTACATGCCTAGGTTCATGAAGTGAACTCAGTATACATTTAATCAGAGAAAAGAGAACTGATTATTTTGAAAAAATAAAGTGGGCCTGGATTGCAGTTCAGAGTTTAATTAGAATTATTTAATCTTATCAAGCACAAAAATAAATGGGTGGGGAGAGGTGTGGATGAGAAGATAAATAGTCTAAAATTACAGTGTTGCTACTAGGGACTTGAGTGAATTAGCTGGTGATAATTAAGTATGTTAAAGATGCAAACATATTCATGAGATCGTTTATTTCAATAACAGACATACCTCTTCTAGAATTTGGCAATCATCTTCTAGGGGTCTATTTAAATCATTGCGAGCATAAGTTGAAAACTCTGCAATCATCATTTTATCTATCAGCTTTTCCAGTTCACAAAGCTGTGAGCCAAGATGCCTAAGAAAAACAGCCATTGAGATATGAGCTAAATAATCAACCTGAAAACGAATCATTAGTTCACAGTTGAAGAAAATAACCACCCAGCAGGAAATTTCCATGCAATCAACACTGCCTTAATGGGAAGCTCCAATCTTACACTCCTCAGAGCAGCTGAAATCATGCATTTTTCAGAGGCACTGTCACCTTACACCAAAACATATGGACTTGAATATTGATGGAGGATAAAATTTGGAAGTAGGGCTTTTTTTTTTTTTGGAAGGTGCCAAGTACCTCTCTGCCCAATGAGGTGAACCAGAACTAAGAATACTCAGTGCTTGTCAGTATAAAGGTGTTAAAAAGAAGGAATACTTCTTTTGCTTGCTGAGTTCCTGAGATCATCAGTCCGAAAGTTTTTCTAATTCAAACATTTGAGCTTTTGATGTGGTCACAGATTAATTTCACATGACAGGATGGCTTTCAGAGAACACACAGGAGTTTTTAGATTTGCCATTTTTATGCTACTCTAAATGAAAAATGTTTTTCCCACGTATGGGAGATTTTAAACCATATTTTGCAGACTGTTGTCATACAGAACCACAAGGGAATTTCTCACATCAGAAATGTCAACCACCCTTTAAAAGTGTGAACTTCAGAGATGTCAAACACTCCAGGCTTTTCAACTTCCGCTAACAGCTGGGAACAAGTAGCTGTAAAAATCAGACTGCCTTTTCTTTAACAAAAACAAACAAACACAAACTCTGCAAATGAGAATTAAGAGGAACTCTGATATTTTAGATAAGCCTAGATACAAAATGGAGGGGAAGAACATGGCTTTCATTCAGTGCTGGTGTAGCTGGATCCTTTGCTGTCATAGCTGATGACTCCTGGTTCCTCCTTCTGGCAGAAACCCACATGGCCAGCACTGAGCTGAAGTCCATGAATCTTGCTGGATCTGATTTGAGCAGATTAATTTATTTATTTTAATTTCAAGACAACCAGGGATATAATTGCTTTTCAAATTGAAATTGTTGTTCAATAATTCACTGGAATGGACAAAGCAGACACATTTCAAATATCTAATTTAAGCAAAAATAGCCTGTAGAAAATCCAAGCCAGTTCCATCATGGGCATTTCAGAACAAACACAACAGGAAAACACCCCAAAGATTATTATAACTGGAGTTACAAAACTGACTCCAGGATTAGGAGCCACAACACAAAGGCTCTTACTGAGGTAAGCATAAAGATGCTCCTTGGTACATTATATTCTGTACCTGTGCTGAACTGCACTGAAACACACCAAAACCTGTCCTCTCAAACCCCAGCTATGGAAACATCCAACAACAGCTCCCAGCACCTGCCCTCACCACTCTGTCCAAGAGGTTCTAGTCCCTAGCAGCCACAAAAATCCCTCCAGCCTGAAACATTCAGGAACAAGTCAAACCTTAATTCACACTCCAGCAAAACAACTTGGTAATTATCTCTTAACAGGTACCACTCATGCATCAGATCCCTGCAATTAATACTGAATATGACAACTCTATCATGTAAAATGATGACTGCAGGGTAAAACTTCTTTTAAAATACACAAATGAGAACTATATTTCCATGTATCTGTGTTTTACTGGATAAAATACTATAAAAGTGTTTGCCAGCATACCTGTGGAAAAAAAAAAAAACAAAAAAAAACCCCACAAAAAAAACCCAAAACCAAACCAAACCAAATAACTAAAAAACCAAAACAAAAAACCAAAACACCACCCACCCCCAAACAAAATCACTATATCTCCATCACCCCAACAAGGACTGTGAAAACGATGCAGAAAGTGTTTTCACAGATTTTTAAGCGATTTAACACTTAAATCACTTAATGTGAGTTAACACATTAGCTTTCTTTTGTAAAATTAAAAGGGTGAACTTGAAATGGTTAGAGCTCTAAAACTTTAATTCTATCCTAGAGTAGTAGCAAGCAGTTACAACTGACACATATCATTAGTGACAGTAACCCAGACTAAAGACACCAATGTATTACTTCACATAATCTTTACGGTTTTTTCATTTTTTGCTACAACTAGAAACAAACTACATTTTTCTCTGCATACAGTATGACAAGGGAAAAATTAATTGATGATTTGAGTAGTTTTCTTACTGCTTTATATTGAATGATTCTGACATGACCGAATTGAAAACACCAAATTCTACAAGCTGCCATGGCAATCAACACTAAAACATGATTTTGGGTTTTTTTTGTCAGATATTTACTAAAAAATAGTAATTATTTAGAAAATGTGTTATTGCTTAGAAGTTTCTTGTTAAAATAAACCAGGTATTTAACTCACTTGACAACTGCATCATTCTTGCTCAGAATAAAGCAAGAAGATCCCTTTGGTATTTCTTGGGAAAAACTGAAGAATATGTGCTTGCCACCAATTCAGATTTTTTAAAAAATTTTATTTATTTTTAGAAACACAACATTCTACGGAGCCGTTTTATCAAGACTTCCATCTTTCCACTGCACATTATTTCTTCACACAAGCCATATACACAGGCCATTGTGAGATTTGGAAACTGTGCTGGGCTTCTCAACTGCGCTTGCATTTCTGGTGGGGTACATGACTTAGGTAGCCCTCAACTCACCTTTGAGAGCCTTTACTGTCCAAAGCAGAGAGGACATTTCCCACTCACATCACTGTCTGTAACCACCAAAACAACCAGCTAAGCTTTACTCACAGAAATTATTCTTTACAGACAAGATGATTATCTACCTGCAAATATGTTCCACACCTGAGGGTAACTGTGAAACGATGGCACATTCTTGGGACATCATGTCAGTTGACCACAATTACAAGAGAATAGCACACTCTGCTGACAGAGCACACAGGTTACTCAGCTGCAAAACACAGCTGATTCTGAGTGATGCTGTCACAGGGCTGTAGAACTGCACTGACTTGTCACCAAGGTCAATACAAAGGTGACTCAGTCAAGGGCTGAGTCACCAGCCCTTGTGAACCACCAGAATCAAGTGGTTGATAGCAGGAACACTGAAGAGGACAAACTGCACCAAGGTGTCTGAAGAGATACAAGTTACACTTTTTAGATGGTCTGTTTCTAGGTTTTTTAACAAAAACACTTACAGCAACTTTATCCAAATAATTTATTAGGGCTTTTAATTTTTTTTTCTTTTTTAATTACTTTTTCTAGGACTTTTTCCTGAGATCTTTTCTACATAAAATTTGAGTGTTTTTCCAAACTGGCTAGAAGGGGTGTTAGGAACTCGACAGAAGAGATGGACAAGAGCAGTAACTATATAAAGTTCTGAACATTCATGCTGCAGGTACTGAGCAGCAACAATGCTTCCATTATGCAAGCTGTGGACCACTGGGCTGCAGGAACCACATAACCTCTGAACAAAGCAGCCCTCACCCACCATCAACTTAGAAAACTTAGCACACAGCTCCTCAGCTGGCTGATGCAAGCCTTGGAGCTGATTTAACCACACACTGCTTCTGCCAGCATCATGCCACACTGGCAGCTTTGCATGCACCACTTTTAAACTACCTCAATCCTATGATAGCTTATTTTACATCAGCTAGAAGGATTCTACTGTATTAATACTCCTGCATGTTCCTTTAACAACTCCAGTCCAGGTCAGCTACTAAAGACACAAGCCCAAGGACCCATCCCTGGGGTGCTGCCTGCAGGAGGATTGCAGACCTGCATGTGAAAAACACCTCTCAGCTACAAGCCATGCAAGATGAAAGTCCAGCCACAGCTTTGCTCTCATCTCTGCACCCCTAAAACATCTGCAAACCAGAACAGAAGACAAAGCATTTGGATGTCAAAAGTTCATCCCACTCCAAAAAAAAAATCCCCATCTCTGGCAAAGGCATTAGTCACACTGCTTATGCCACGCTTAAATTTTATACCTTCTGTATTAGGTCCTGTAAGAATGAATGAATGAACAAAGGTGGAACAAATCCCTCCAGCCAACATAAAGTGCTCAACCCATTCCAGCTCTGCTTGTATTTTATGTATTGCCTACATGGTTACCTACCGGAAACTGTGAATACCTTGCAGCTCTTGCTGTAACACCTCTTGTGTTGTTGCTATCAAGTCCAAAGCTCCAACATACTCCGAAGTGGAGAGCAGCAACTGTACTGTGGGCTGTGTCTGGTGTACAGTAGCCATTAACTTCAGTTTATTGTATGCTTTTATACAGTTATTTCTGGTGAGTGACAGTCTTAAAACTCGAAGCGATCCTTCACACATTACTTTATCAATTTTAGAGATTTTCTCTCTAAGCAATTTTACAGCCTGGGAGGTTTTCCTGAGGTAGTCCTGCAACTCATGCTGAGAGGTCATTGCATGAAAAAATGCTTCTGAACGGAGAGAAATCTGATGAGCAATATTGACTTCCACGATGTCCAGATAATGGCTCAGCTGGGAAGGGGAGGGAACACGAAAAAACAACATTATTGTTATGACCTGGAAGCTTTATCACCATGCAAATACACTTTCAGAGTATTTGTCTCATTGTATCACGAGGAAATTTTGCTAATAAAAGTTAAATCCCTTTGTCGTTGTGGTTTAATAATTTCTTTTTAAATTAACTCAAAATCACTGTGGGAAGGCTGATTTGATGCCTTTCCTGCTTGAAAATAAAAAGATAGAAAAGCAAATAAATCTAAAATACCCGAGGTTTTGTACCACATGGTTGCACACTGGCCACAGAATATGGACAATAACCAGGAGACAGCTCTGGATACTGGCTTGCAAGCAACAGTATATACATGCAGCTATGCTATGAAATTTGGGTCACTGAAGCTGCTAAAGGTGCAGCCACTATACTTGGCTCTGCTTATTTAAAAAAGCTGTAGTACCTTCTTTGTAGAAAAATCTCCAGGGTTTCTCTGTCTGCAGTTGTACTTTTGCCAAGCAGCTGGAATTAGTACTAAGCCTATTTCCTGTGTGGTGGCACTGTGGGATTCCCAGAGACAGATTACACCTACATGTCCAGAACGTGAAATTCAAATTCTCTGTGTCCAACAGTTACCAGACCACTGTGCTGGCCTGATTCTTTGAATGTAAAAAGCTCTGGGTTTTGGCTTCTGCTGAATATGCAAACTCAAAGGACTGAGGCTTTAGGATGCTCATCTGAATGTTAATACTCATGACCTGGTTTCTCAGAGGTGCCAAGCATTCAAACCTCCTGCTGAATTCCAAAAGGCCAACCAGAGATGGAAAGGAAATCAGCTGGAGAACGTCTCCTTCTTGGAGTTATTTTCATACTGCTTCCTATGGATACACTAGGGATTTATACAATATGCAAACCCACCTTTTTTGTTTACATCCATTTTAATCAGAAGCATCCCCCACCAACCAGCTGTGACACACCTAGCCACAGGGAAAGCCAAGACAGACTCTGACACAGGGATCAGAGAAAGGGCTATTACAAACAATTATTTATGTGATTGTACTAACCAAATGCCCCAGGTCCCTTCACTATGCTAAACAAGGTAGAAAAAACAGAGCAAACAGCACCTGCCTCAAAGAGCTTGCAGTCCCAGTGCAAGCTCATGGGAGCCCAGGGCAACACATGGGAGGAGGTAAAGAAGAAAACATCAGGAAGAAATTTTTGAAGTAGATCAACAGCAGTCCAAAAGGCTGTAAGCAGATCTGCTTAAGACAAGGTTTTCGAAATCCTGTTGGAAAATGGTGCCTGGAGCTAGGGACAATTATGGCAGCAGGGTGCATATTTACACGTGGTAAGTGTAAACCTCGTGCAGTTCAGAGGCTTTAAGAAGTAAAACAAAAAATTTGGGCTCATTTCAGTCATATGAAACAGTGTTCTCACTCCTCTGCATCGGTGAGGGCTCTGGGTCTGCTTCAACACAAGTCCTTTCTGAGTGTCCATCCTGCTGCTGCCAGGCACATTTTGGGAAGTTCATAGCACATGTCAGACATTGCTTTTTCATCTTCAGACAGCATCTGCCCCAAAAAACTCCAAAGAAGCCTTCCTCCAACTTTAGGTGCGGAGGACAATCTAAGGAACCTTTGAGTTAGCCTCCAGCAGAGCCTGTCTCTTCTTCCTGAGTTGGCAGGAGAGCAGGAAGACTAATTCCCAGAAATCTGGAAACACCTTCCACACAATCTCAGGTTATTTTTTCCTAATGTATCTCACAGACTCCAAAATTACTCAGATTTTCTAAAAGCATTTCATGGGTATTTGTACTGAAAGATGACTCATTATGAGATTTTCTATAGTATGACTACATAACTTGCAAAAAAAGATAAAAACAACCAAGAAGAGACTTCCGTTTCCAACATGAAAGAAACAGCTCTGCTTTCATGTTCTCCTTTGTGAACTGCAAAAACAGATCAGTGCAGACAACAACAAAAGTAAGAGGAAATCTCCTAAAACACAAACACCATAGGATTTAGTATTGCTTTTAGAGTGGAATGCACAGTGCCTTGAATCTGAAATTTTCCTGAGATGTTGGAAAATAACAGGCTTACACTGTATACAACCTGTGCAATCCAGCTTTCCCTTCTCACAGAACTGCTCTTCCTCCCTAAGAAAACTACTCCACACCTCTGAAGTTCTCAATATATAGCTGTTTCAGTAAGTTACAGCTGTCATGAAGAGCCAGTTGTTACCTCATATACAGATTCTTCTTTTCCAGATTTGATAGCTTTACTGAGCAGGGAAAAAAGTTCTCTTTCAGTAGGATGCTTCCTGCATGATTTACTAACAGCAGCCTGAATGTAAAATGAGAGATAGCAAAGCCCACAATGATGTCTTAAGAAACACTACAAAGCAGCAGCCACGGGGTTCCTTTGCAGTATCCACCAGCACTGATGGATAACAACAACTTGTGTCAAAGTTGTACCTTTTCTTGAAGTAACTTGGAGGAAGCTGCATCACGATTTCCTTTTCCACCAGCGGTACTAAAATGAGACCATGGTAAAACGGCATTAAACGTTAAGGAATCTTCCAAGGCAAAATCTGGTTTCATAAAAATCTGAAACAGAAAAACAAAAGAAATAAATGTGCCTCACTCACCCCTATATTTTTTGCCCCAGTTAAACACATCTCCTGTCTCCTTAAGCTAACAGAGACCTTATTTGTTGATTTCAAAATCTGTATATTCATTTATCCAGGCAAACAAATTCATCCCAGACCTTATAACCAATGTACTTTAAAAGTTTGTGTGATCTGACAGTCTTATCTTCCTGAAAGTGGAAGTCACAGCTCCCAAATTACGTATGTATTCAACCACCTGAGATGACCTAAACACCCTGAGTGTGCAAACATGGGCAGCTTTGAAGTGCAGCTGGGCCCTCTCAAGCAAAGCTTCTTCACTAACAAGGGCATCCTGCTGCTGATCTGCTCATTCCTGGGGCCACAGCTCCCACTCAGGGTGCAGCAAGTGTTCCCTGGGAGACAGCAGAGCCTCAAGCTGACATCCTGTAGGCAGGATGTAGCAACCGTGCTCAGCACAGGAAGAGTCAGTAACATGTAACATTAACCACACCTCCTGGAGAAGTATAAATCTAAAATTCTCTCTGATAACATTACTTATACTTGACAAAACCTTGAGCTTACAGGCAGGCAGTAGAACCCTCTTCCTTTTATTTATGAAGTGTAATTTTAGAAGGTTCAATACAGACTGTAGCATCACACCACACTCAAGCATTCTTGTCTCCTGGACTTTAGACACTGCAGTGACAGCTACTCAAGTCGCAGCCTACACGACTGGCACAGAGATGCTGACCCATATTAATACTCTGACTTCTTACTGTACCTATTAAAAAATTATTCAAACTAAAATGGAATCTGGAGCTGTGTCTTTTGTCAACCTGACACAAAAACGCACATCATGTATGCTCCATGCTTATATGCAAGAGAGCTCTGATCAAGGATTCAAGTAGTTAAACCTAATGTTGAGTTGTACACTAGGCAATATTCAAGCTTTTCTCAAACTCTTCAGTTTTCCCTTCCTCCTAGACTGGCTAATTCTGCTCAGCTCTGAGGTCTTAACTTCATTTATTTAAAGATGAAAAAAAAAAAGATATTTGTACTAGACTTTAAGAGACCATGGAAACAAGAAGAAAAAAAAAGACATAGCAAATCACCCTTAGTCTTTAAATTCTGAGCACTACAGATCCTCTTGAGAATCAACCCAAGCCATCAGCAAGGACAAAATTTTTACCAAGAACACAGTACATGCATATATCCAACACTTCACGTGAGAAAGCCTTACAACAGCTCAGAGTGCACTGAAGCCATACCTTAGGTACTTGTTCCAGATCTGTCCTGGATTTATCTAAAATTAAAACAAAACACAGGTGGTCATTCATGAGCAAACAATGGGAAACAATTCCCTTGAACAAGTGAATCCCATGAGGAAGTTTTCAAGACAATGATGCCATGTTCCTCAGAGGGGCAACAGGCTTACAAACTGAAATGACACTTTGTGACTGAACATGAGGAGAACCTTGACAACATGAGGACAATCAAGCATTGGAGCAGGCTGCCCAGAAGGGCTGAGTACTTCAGATATTTTCTGGATATATATTTGAAAATATTTTCTGGATATTTCTATTTTTCTTGGTAAAGCTTTGAATGGCTTGGCCTGACCTCACAGCTGAACTGGCTTTGAGATGGCAGTGGCAGTAAAGGCCTTCTGAAGTCCCTGCCAACCTGAAATATTATGATTCCTTGAAGTGCTCTTTTGTCCTTTGCAGTTCAGGTCTCATGCTCAAAGGAGCTTGCACTTGGCTGCTTTTGCAGTGTCTCTGTTAGTCATACAAAGCAATCCACTTAGCACTTCACATTCATCAGTGCACTGGCAAGGGTCAGTAAAAGGTCCTTCTAACATCATCCCAGTTTTAATGCTTCGGACTGAAGCTGCCCATATTATCACTTTTGCACAGCACTTGGAGATTGGATGCACAAAGACTGCCAAGAAGGATGAACAAGGGCTGGGTCCAGAGTCCCAAGCACTGAGCCAGCAGCACAGCAGCACTAATTCCCATGGAGCATGCTGACCTGACAATTGCAGAGGGTAAGGAGAGTTGAGCTGGGAAAAGAGTTAATTCATTATATCCCAGCAGAACTTGAAGAAAAGGCAAATTCAGACTTTAGAGGTTCAGCCAAAATCCCCTGTCCCACCCTTACTCATTACTTTAGTGGGCATTATGAAGAGGGGGCACACTGAAGGACAAAAAAGTGGAGGAATTTAAAAGCAACAAGCCCATATCTCTGCTGGACAGTCTGCTCAACCCTGACAAATGTGGCAAGTGCTACCTCAGCATCAGCTCCCACACTGCTCTCTTTGGTTTTTACTTCATTTGTTTCTCACTTTATTTAAATCGAAGTTCAAAAGGCAACCTTGGAATCATCCTGCTGTCCTCAGCCTTTGAACAGACCAATTCTTACAGGAGTGAAAGGCCAAGTCTTGTGGGATAGAGTTAGAGGAAGACAGTAAACAGTAACAGCAGAATTTACAGAAAATCACAAGCTTCAGTTTACCAAATGATGCTTCTACTAGACGCTGTCCAGCTACACAAGGAGCTCCCAGTTACTTTGGTGACAGTAACTTTCTCTTTTTAAAAACACTCCGACTCTTTAAAATGGATTAAACTAAGACTAAAGAAGGCACTTTGATTCTGCACTATGCAGCACAGATAGACTCATTCTGGAACAGCTATTCCAAAGTAACACCAGCACAGAGAAACCCCGCAGAAGGGCTTCCTTTTGCACAGAAGAAAAGGAAGAAAGTCAACTGAAACAACTTGATCAGAAGGAGTAAACTACTGAATCCTTTTTGCTGTATTACCTCTAGACATTGATATAGATAAGACTTATCAAACAAGGATTGATAAATGAACCCCTTTATGCTAATGTTTTTGAGAAAGTAACTTAAATAATAAAAACTTTCTCCAAGTTATGAGTGTTTCTTTTCCTTTTACTTGTCTTCTTTTTTTTTTTGCCTCTTGCCTTCCTTCCTGTCTAGTTTCCTATTAGTTGAACTACTTCCATGATGTCCTGAAATTCAGCCTTCACGCTCAGGTTTGAGCTCCCCAGCACAAGGCAGACCTAGACATACTGGAATGAATTGTGTCAAGAGCCATAAAGATGATTAAGGAACAAGGAGGAGAGACTGTTCAGACTGGAAAAGCCCAGGGGAGGTCAACATGCTTAAAGATCTGATGAGGGGGTGCAAAGAACACAAAGCTGATTTTTCTCAGTGGTGCCCAGTGCCAGAACACGAGGCAATGGGCAGAAACTGACACATGAAAGATTTCATTTGAACACAAGGAAGTATTTTTACTGTGAGAGTGGTAAAACATTGAAACAGGTTGCCCAGACAGATTATGTAATTTCCATCTGTGAGATTCACAACCCAACTGGACATTGTCCTCCCATAGGTGGCCCTGGCTTGAGCAGATGGTCTAGACTAGATCATCTTGAGATATAATTTCCCACCTCAGCCATGACTTGACTCTCATGGCACAGATACAGGAATGGCACTGCAATTCTTCACTGAGAAGCCACCAGGTGATACAACTTTGATGCAACAGTTTCAACGGATCTTAGAATAAAGAGCAGTTAAAGAAAACACTGCCAGGGCCACAATGACCCACTACAAATCCAAACATGCCAAGAAAAAGTTTTAAAGCAGGCATCACTAACGTTTTGACCCATAAAATGTCAGCAGGGGTCATAAATACTTCTAAGCCTACCATGTCTGAGTTTTCAATTCTTCTTTCAAAGAAATCATCAGCTATTATTTCGAAGATCTCAAGCAAGTAACAGAGACAATTAGTACATCATAGAATCAATGATAAGTAACATTCACAACAGTTGCTACTGATGTTATAACATACTGATACAAAAAGACATCACTTTTTATGACCAAAGGAGGCTTTGACTGTACCGTGAGTGTGTAATAGTGTCCTGTCAAAGGTATCTTTAGGAGTACAAATATTCTTGCACCTTTCATGAACCTTCTCTCTCTGTAGAAGAGAAAATATATTAAAGAATGATTCTGATGCTTTAAACCCAGAATTTTTTCACTTGAAGCAAAACATTCAGTGAAACACAACTAAATTATGCAAAGTAATTCTGGCAAGTTCACATTATTTTCTTCCTCTTATAAGCTCAGACAAAGTTCGTCCAGGTGAAAGGTACCAAAAACTTCAACCTATAGTGGATGTGTTGACATCTTCCTGTATCTTTACATCTCAAGAGAAAATGAACACAGAAGTTATTGAAGCTTTAAAATAACTCCTCTACATAATGACATACAATCATAGATGAATTGTAATTACATATACAAACACTTATTTGCTGACTAATCCAGAAATCACACTAACACACAAAGAATCCTTTTTCATTGCTAAATCAAACTGGATGAAAGTAGAAATTACTTGCACATATTACTAATGAGTACCTTGCTGAAACCACATATCTTGTTTCATCATGCTGAGCTTCGAATTTTAAACACCACCAGGGACCATAGTGGTGAGAAATTATGTTTCTAAATAACACCAATGTTAACTAGGTTTCTGCTAGAAACTACAGCTCAGGTCCCAGTTTCAAAACCTTTCTTCATTTAGCAGTCACTGCATGAAGTACTAATTTTAAAGGATGAAATCTTAAAACATTTAAAATGCTGAATATATGAGTTAAAGGCAATAGTTCAGTTGTAGTTCAGTTACACACAATTCTCTTCTACAGTATTTAACTATAATTACACAAGTAACACTTCCTGCAACTAATTCTGAACCAGCAAAAAAAAAATAAGGAAGTTACAAACCAAGGAAGCAGAAAACAGCAGGAGACTTCTACATGTTCTTTCAGTTAAAAAAAAAAAGAATACTACATACTTACTGACACTTGTATTTTTAAGAGATTGTAGAAGTCTCCTACTGGTCCTGATGTCCTTAGATGTAGCTTACACTTCCCTGTTACAAAAGAAATCATCAAGATAATAGGCCTCTTTATAGTTTAACAAGTTCATGTATAAATGCTTCAATGTTTAGATTGAAGACTCCTAAAAAATATCTCCAGCCCTTGCAGCATGTAGTCATTTGATCCAAAGGTCTGAGAATGCTATGTTGCATTGTAGAGCCCAATCCTTAAACAATCCTTACAGGAAAAAAGGATTAACAACCAGAAAGAATAAATATGAACTGCAAACCCTGCTGCAGAGCTCAGTACTCAGAAATAGAAGTTAAAAATAACATGAAATAGCCTCAGGACAATTCAGAGAGCATTTTCCACACAATGGGTTCTGAGATTATAAAACCAGAAATGTCTAATGAAAACCCAACCAACACTGAAAAAGCAAATTAATTATCAACTAACTGTACGACGGGCTACTAGCCAGGATAATCTAATTAGAAGGATCTCTTTCTGGTTCCTAGGACTATGTGCACCTAATTGGGGGTTCTTACCGGAGTGATTTCCTGTTGGTATAATGCAAAATGTTCCTTGGTGATCTGTGGGAGGTAGAATGAAGGCGTGACTTCAGTGTCCACAAAGTCCACTCCCCATGTTTTTGTAAAGAAATCAGATTCCCTTTTTGCTAACCTAGGATCATTTAGTGCTGCTGGGAGATTGACTTTGGAATGATAAATAGTCCATCTTTGCTGATCCACAACTAGAGATGGGCTGTCATGTAAGTTATTGGGATTGCCTGCAGCACAAAAGACAAGACAGTTTGTTAGGGTGAGAAACAAAGCTGTAGCTTTTGCTAAAATGTGGCTCTTAAGCAAACCACATTTTACCAATTACATACTGGATTAGAATTATCTATGCAAACAACAGATTATATTCTCCTTCTCCAACACTTCACCTTCCATTTCTTCTATGAGATTAACCAACTCAAGTTTTGAACACACAAGTGGTGTATTGACACTCATAAAATAGATTTAGCTCAACATTAGCTTCTACCAAAGAGAAAAATTCCAACCACAAACACATTTCTAATAGCCTGATCTTGATCAGAATGACATCTGCAATTTGTTAGCATTATATGTCATAACTCTTAAGATCCCATCCCACCTACTCGTTTGTATAAACTAAGCTTTAGTGCAACACAACAGCTGGAACTGAACCAAAGTCTGGTTTAACAACAGCACCAGAGACTTCGTACTACAGACAGGTCACTTGCTTCCTCCTGCACAAGGGCTGGGAAGTCTCCCAGAAGGAATGCAGCCAGGCTCCAAGCACACTGGACACGTCTGCTACCAGCTCTGTCAGACTGGACCCTCTCCTTACACGGAGTATGGATCATAGCTGTAATGTGGAATCAAAGACCCACCTATAATGGGGACATCTTAAAACAACCTGCAAATAGTCTCTCCTATTGCTCCAAAGGGACACTGGGTGTATGAAAACCAGCGTGCTTGGAAATAAGACTATGGCTTAGTACACTACACCCAGTATATAAGAAATACTGACTGGATGGCTGGCAATGGCTCAGCAAACTGAGCTGCCTTCTCCCTCTCCCTGCACACCAGCATTACCTGTGGGTTCCTTGGGACACACATCCGGCAGGGACTGCACAGGGCGAAAGCGTTTCGTGGCGTCCACTTCTTTTTTAAAGAAAGCATCACTGCTGTTCGACTGAGGCACTGGTGAAGAACTGTGGCTTGATGCCATTGCATAAAATCACCACTTGATAAAAGCTAAATAGGAAACAATAGATATAAAGGCTTTAATAAAGCTCTGGGGACACACTGTATCAAAACAATGAAACTCCAGTATTGGTTTTAACTGCAATACTTCAACTGACACATTTCAACAACAGGAGAGAGTTTATTTTAAATATAAAATTAAAAGGCAGAATGTAACTTCATAGTCTGTTCCTCACACACCTGTAGGTTTGGAGGATAGCCTGTTCTTGTGCACAGCACCAGTAAAATGTTACATTAGGAAAAAAAAGCAAGGCACTTCTTCTTTTCTTGCCATAACTATTGCAGCCACAGTGCACGCATTCACAACAGAATTTTCTCTCAAATATCAGGAAACCTTGTATTTGAATCAGGAAAACTAACAATTCAACTTTCATGGCCGCCTAGTAAAGTACAATTTATTCCAGCATAATGTATTTGCACAGAGAAGACAAATCATAGATCAAAAAGCTCCAGAGTAAGCAAAGTCCCACTAATCTTCACTTCCATTTTAAGATCCCAAATTGAAAATAAATAGCCTTAAAAATTTTACACCAGGGTTGAACTTAATGAGTTCTTTCCATCTATAAACAAAAGTGCATTTCCATCAAAGCATCAGACAGTAGTACACTGCACAACTATTAGAGGTTTGAGTTTATTGAAACTGTACAGCTAAAGGAGTGCCTGTTCAAAGAGACCCACCTAGATCCTCGCCTTTTAGGAGAAATTAAACACATCTAGCAAGATCTTAGCATTTAACTACCAACCCTTAATGGACACTTAAATTACTCACTACCCTGTGAAGGAGCACAAAAAGATTAAAGGCCAATTTTATCTTCAAGCGCTAAAGCAGGCACCAAGGGATGGCTGTATCTCACCGTGTCAGCTTCCAGCAGCATCACATGTATTACAAATCTCATTTGGAGAAGAAAAAGAAAAGGTTCTACTTTCTAATCAAGGTTGAAAGTGTCCTATAAAACAAGTCTAAAAGAGATGTTCAGCTATAACAGAGCATCCCAATGAAGAGGCCCATAGTAAAAAAAACTTACTAGCAGACAGAATGGGAACAGTCAGAAGTAGCCAGACAAAAACCTTTCCAGACATCTGACAGATCCTCCCTAAATACCATAAAGCATTATCCTCTCTCCCCAAAAAGCCTTTTTCTCTACTACTTTTATTGCATTTTCATATTCTTACGCTCTTCCCTTGACATTTCCAAAGTAACTTCTTCATTAAGCTCTTCCCAAATGTTTAGGGGTGGTTTTGTGAAAAATCTAGTATATGATGACAAAACACGTATCATTTTAGCATTCTTAAGAAACACATCCAGTGTTATGTTGCCATGACCAAGTCTCCTAAAGGCATACAGTAAATCTATCTGCACTTGGAACTGCTTCAAAGTGCTGTATTTGCAGTTTTTCTCCAGAAAAAGCCTCTGTAGTATGAGCCACAGTCTGCTCTAGTCAAATGTATGAGCAACTAGGGCAATTTGTAGAAAGCACTGAAATCCTGTAACTCTTGCAAGCCTTTCATTAAGCCTTTCTCCTTTCCCCACAATCAGGTACCATTTAAAAGAATTGTCTAGGATATGAATTGTCTCAACTACTTAAGTCTGAGTGGAAAAAATGCTATCTGTGTGATGCTAGTCAAAGATTTAAAACATATTTAAAAGACAATTTAAGACTGAACAGCAGCTCAACACCTCAGCATTTCAGGAACAAGCTCTACCTACTCTTGCACAGATATTTTCATTATTTATCACCATAAAAAATTCACTGACAAATCTTAAAATAGAATGAAAAGAGTACAATAAAATACCAGTGCAAGCAGTAACCTTCATACTGTTGAGTGGACTTCAACAAGATATAAGGCTTCACAGGCCTTCTTAAGTGGCATGCAATCTGATGCTGTACTAAATTATTCATAGCTAGCAGCTATTCTAGTACCCTCATAAGTCAGGACCTTATGGATATCCTTATGGATAATTAACCCCAGNTCATAAGTCAGGACCTTATGGATAATTAACCCCAATGAACAACCACATTTGCACAGGGAAAAACTCATCTCTGTACGGCCCAAAACCAGGCATTGACCAACAAAGTATAACTTCAGAAAGATAAAGAAAGCTGGACAGTAGTACCTGAATTAAATCCACATTACAAAGGAATATGTGCCAAGCCCAAATAAAGGCGAAAATCCTGTCCTATGCTCATCTCTGCACACTAACCTTACCCACAACTGAAAAACTTTAATTTGTTCACCAACAGAACAGCAGCTCTTTGTGCTCCACTGCTAAACTTTTTATAGACAAATGAGTCTATAACTAGCCCCTAAATCAACATTTTGAAATATGCAATAATAATCAAATTTGCTGATTTAAACATACCAAAAAAATGAAACTCAGTGTTAACACAGAACAAAACTTCTGCAGAGTATTTTAACTCATTCAATTTTCCATGCAAGTGAAAGGCAGGTAAATGCAGTTAACTGCACTAACTGTGCAGAATGACAGGCAGGTAAATGCAGTTAACTGCATTAACTGTGCAGAGTGAATTATGAAATGGTGAGTCCCCTGAGTCTCTTACTTAGAAGAACATATGGCTGTAGTAAGAATATGCAACTGTGTAACTTCATGCCATCAGTGTTTAAATTACATACAATTAAAACAGGTTAGATCAACTGTGTTCTCTCCAGTAATCACCTTAATTTACCCACATTTTGTTTAGCAATGTGTATTAAACTAATGTAATTAAAAAAACATTTGGAGGTTAGACACAAGAGTAGCGATGGAACCTGGAACTCAGGATTATGGCTCTATTTGCAACATGCCTTCAATATATTACATCTATTTTGTACACACTATATTAATTTCCTTATTTAAAAAGATTATGTTAAATTACAGTGTCACTGTAATGACTTAATACCACTGAAGTTAAACCAAATCAGCCATGGCAACAATGAATATAGCTTTGATGATCTGAATTGACAGTATTCCTACAGTTTGAGGACACAAAGAATTGTATTTCAACTTAGAGCCCCCTCTTTAAAAACATTCTTGTTCAGTAACGTGCTCAGCAAGTACAATATGACACAGCTGTACAACACAGCATGGAACAAAATACTGTGGTGACAGGAATAAGAGCCACACACTTGGATACTGCACAGCCAGCGAAACTGCAGATCTGTGAGCTAGCAATGCATTAATCACATGAGGTTATTTCTGAGATGACTACACTATGACTCTTGAGTTTCACACCCGAGGTTTCAGCTGTTGGACGAGAGCACAACAAACAACAAAGCGTATTAGTCAGAAGTAATTGCACAGGGTGGTTGCTACTCTGGAGAACGTGCTTGTTTTTCTAAGTATCAGGACTTGTACAAAAGTTCTTCAGAAACTGCCTTCCCATATTCTGAGTGTAATTATTCACATGCTTTGTTTTTCCAGTATCATTCATAGAATCTGCTCTCCAAATTTTATTTTGGCTTCAAAAATAGTGACACCTAAGAAGAGACACTCAGCACCCAGGGGAAGAGACCCCAGGGTTCCAGCTGAACATACAACACTGAGAAAGCTTTCCCCCACTGTCCACAAGGAGCCACACTTGCACACCAGCAGGCACTTTTCAAGGGGTATGCTCTGCATCCCAAAGGTAAGGCAGAAGTTTCTCCCTGAACACAAATGGCATGCTAAAGTCCCTGCTGCTTGTCATGGCTTTGGCAACAACAGAGTGAGATGAAAATATTTCAAGCACTCTTCTGGCTACCCAACATGCTTTGGAATAGAAAACTCTCAAAAGCCACCCACAAGTCAAGCTGAAGCAAGACGCTGCCATTTCTAGAAGATATGATAAATACCAAAGATACTTACTAAAGAAAAGCATACTCAAACATAACTAAAAGATAAAAATATACAAAGGACTCCTTCCAGGACCTCAACAGCTAATAAATGGCATATTTATTCTGTCCTCAAAAGTTGAGCTTTCCCCATGTATTATTACACAGTTCTTTTTGCTAAATCAGCAAGATTTCACCCTGTAACAGGGAAACCATGGTACAAGCAAAGTACACAGCACCTTTGTAAGGCAATGTGAGCCAGACTACACTAGTGCAAGCTTTCACTTTTTTTTTCAACCAGCTAATTCCTCAGGCTGAAATTTCCATGCTTATCCCTGGTGCCCTGAGACAGACATCCCTGTTGCAGCAGGGAAGCCAAGGTTAGCTTGGAACAGAAACATTTAAGCAGTTTCAGAGACTGAGGTTAAAGCTGTGGGAGCTGTTCTGCTAACCCAATCTCTTTCTGAACACCTACTTCCACCCTGGGGTTTCAGAGGAGGAAGATGATGACTGTCAGGGGAATGACAAGGCCAGAGTCCCTCTGGGAGAGCTGTGACTTGCCCCCATGGCAAGCCACCTACACTTGGAGCACACTCCAGCGTGAAACCTCTTCACACAACTTGGAGAGGAGCCCATATGAGCCTGGCCTTTCTGAGAGCCTAATAAATATATCTGTAGTCACAAACACATATTTGAGTGCATTCTGCACACCCCAACAGTACCCCTAACCTCATGTTCTCATACTGAGTGAGGGTGTACCTTCTCTGAAAAGTCAGCGTGACTGACAACCATCCAGGTTAGCCTTGCTGGGATGAAATCAACCCAACAAGGAAGCAATGTATGAGTTATCTGCATGTCCCATCAGCCCTGCTTAGCCACACATGCTGTTATGCTCCAGCAGATTCTGTAATTCCTCAGACTGTGCTACTTTCCCAGCAAACTGCAGAATGGGGACTGTGGAAAAGCAAGAACACTTGAATAGCCCAAAGAGTAATGCCACCACCCTCCTCTTAAATTGTCTCTTTCATAAGGCCATCTCAAAACACTCTCCTCAAACAGGGAAACAGGCAAGAAAAAACAGTAGTGACTCCAAAGAGAGAACAGAACAGCTGCATCCCCACTGCAAAGCACCATGGGTAGCCTACAAGGCCAGGATAAAACAACATCTGACTTTCATATTATCACATTTTGTACTGGTTTCTTTTGCCCTTCCCAGCTGTAGCCACATGAACAGCAGACCAAAAAAAAAAAAAAAGAAAAAAAGAAAAAAGCTTTAGCTGAGCTTCACTTCTTCAAACACAGGAGTAAGATCCTCTGAAAAGAATTACCCCAAAATGTCCCATCACTGAATAATGTCTTGTTACTTAAGCTAATCCACAAGTTTAAACATTTTGTCCAAAACTGGAAAGCAATTTACCTCCTTTTAGACAAATTACCTGGAAAGTAATATTTTGTTTTCATTCAGGCACCAAATAAACAATTATATGAAACACTTGTGATGTACCCACTGTTGCAAATGTACTTCCTCTCATCTGGAAACCCAACCTCCCAATGCTGAACGCTAATCTGAAATCAGAAGGCAGATTCTGTGCTGGAGAAACAGAAGTACCTACAGCTATTTAGGTCATTGTGCACCCAGTTTTTCCACACCAGAGGTGTCAGAATCATTCAGAAACAATCATCAAAGCAGTAAAAAAATATGTCAGAAAAAGCCTTGTGGTTAGTTGCCCACACTATCACACAAGAGGAGAGTGAAGTCTCTTTGTA
This sequence comes from Promerops cafer, assembly GCA_013398275.1. Taxonomy (NCBI): domain Eukaryota; kingdom Metazoa; phylum Chordata; class Aves; order Passeriformes; family Nectariniidae; genus Promerops; species Promerops cafer. The sequence goes on along the minus strand of VZSE01011087.1, from coordinate 62,524 downwards.
CCCTGTTTTCCAGGCATCAGCATTACAGTGTGCATTATCCCCTTGGAAAACAGTGGAATACGAGCATCTTACAGAGCTCCAGAGAGGTCCACACAGCTGAACAAAGACCAAGGAGCCCCAGCAGGCATTCCTGCTATGAGTCTGTCAAAGGCAGAGACTGCAGAGCAGTGACATGTGGAGAAAAGGCAGAAGAACTGCACCAGCCCAGCAAAAATCCCAACACTGAGGTCCTGCTGTGACAAAAGGAGTCTGACAGATGCTCACGGCAATTTGCGTCAACGGCACGATTCCCTGTACAGCCCCTCCACTTGCCATCTTCAGCAGGGCTAAGCTCCACTTGTTCATCAGAAAATAACTTCCTAAAAATACGAATTTTCACAGGAATCATGTCTTTCCAAAGCCTTACCCAAGTCCTGAACTGCAAGTGGCTACGAGGGAGCCAAATAAAAATATTTCACAGTTTGACATCATGCATAAAGCTGCGACCAGAGACTACCAAAAAGCAGGCCCAGTGCACCTCACGTCAAGCCCTGACACAGGATGCCAGCCCACTGTCACTCTACAGAGCAGGTACTTTGCAAACAAGACCATCCAAACTTTAACTTGGCAAGCAAGAGAGCGTGCCACCCATGTTTGTTGATAGTCCTTGTGGTATTAATACCTGCCCAACAGAAGATCAAACAAAACTGATCACCTCTATTCACATCTCTTCCTTTTCATCCCTCGAACAGCTTCTGTTGACAAAAAGAATAAATAATTCCATGGCATAAAACCCAGTATGGTCATGCTACACCTAGAATGCCAAAAACCAAAAGGAAGGTTTTACACGGCTGCTTACAGCAACTATATAAAAATGATAGAAACTGTCTAACATATTGCAAAGTGTCAGATATGCTACTCCAATTCTAATAATCTAGCCCTAACACACAGCCACATACATCCAAAATGGCCCCCTTTTTTTTTAAATTTAAGAACCATATTGATAGAGAAAAAGCTGGGATATTTAAGCTATTAGGTATGAGTACTTTGGAACATCTGATCAGTACATGGACTTGTCAGTTTTGGGTACAAGGGAAACACATTAACAATTCTTTACTTTCTGCAGAGAATATTCAGGTTTTTTTTCTAAAATCTAGCACCTAGGTGAGGTGGGTGCAAAAAGCTAAAAATAGGAAGACAAATCCTAGATTTGCTGGTAAATATGAGTTGGACTTACTCGTACAAGGCCCCAGAAATAGGCATGTAGAACATCCACACTCATGCTCACCTGCTCACTCTTTCTGCTCCACTCTTAAAACAAGACAAGGAATAAACAAAGTGTGAGGGGGAAAAAAAAAAAAGGAAACCAAAAGAAAACTCTGAGCCTCTCAGCTGGAAGAATAACATGATGTTCTTGGGCCTTGTCTCTTCTTCAGACTCACAGCTCCTCATTTTCCCCAAACTCTGGAGAAGGAAAGCAGAAGTGGCTTCTTAACAGAGTTGCTGCCCCAAAAGAAGAAACAATACCTACATGATCACGATTCCATTTCCCAACCTCTTCCTGCTCAAACTGCCAAAGAGAAGCCTGCAGTCTGCCTTCTCCACTCACTTCTAGTGGCTCCTGACATTTTTCAGGCAAACAGTATCTTCGTTCAACGTTGGAAATGTGCATCTCCTTCTCCTCCCATGAAGTTTGTGCTTGTCAACAGGGCAAGATTCCTGCACACATGCCAGACTCCCACTACAGAGAAAGACGGTGCTGAAGACAGAGGGACACTTGGGACAGATCCTGTTACTGGCAAATGGAATGGGAGAGCTAGAGATGCTTCTCATTGTGCAACCTTCTAGCCTCACTGGTGAGGCTGCCCAGTGACTTTTGTGTGAACAGCCGTGGATCTCCTGTCAATTAGTCCATTTTAGGCACTGTTCTCCTACCCAACAGACATACCAACCTAATGCCCAAAGGATTTCAAGACCTTTTGTCTGCACTACAGTTTGTCAAACAATCACACTGACTCACAGGTCACAACAGTAATTACTGCAGCCACTATAACAATTAACGTACTGCAGTTGGGTTTTTCAGTAAGAGAGCAATTTCTTACAGGGTTGCACAGCAACAGCTGCACAAGTCCATAGGACTTCTCATTCAGGACTTCATCAGTACAGGTAAGACAATAAAGTCAATACATCACCTATACTAGAAACTCAAAAAAACAAATACATGCAAATTTGCAGCCCAGTAATTACTTTGACGCACTTTAAAATAGGCACTCTATGCTCCTTTACACTGGATTGTGATAACTCTACGTCCTTCAACACAAATGCTAATTATTTAGAGAACATAAGAAAAACACAGAAGAGACTCAGCAATGCACTAAGGCCCAAACTGGACAGTCAGAGAGGGAAAGTTTCTGCTGAGATTGCAGAAGGTTGGTATTTTACACCCCCATATGGGTATTTCTCTGAACATCACATACCGTCTTTGAAAAATTACAGTAAAGAAATGCAAGAAATTAATCTGCCCATCACACAATTTTAAGATCATCTACAAACCCAGGAAACTTCCTACACGGCTTATGGAACCAACAAGCCATTTAGCGCTCCACATCCCAGTCCATCCTGGCTGCCATGGGCCAGAGGAAAACACTAAATACTTGCTCTAAACGTTAGCTCCCGAGCCGGCCATACCTTATGGAGAACACGCCAGGAGTATCTCCCGGAGGCCGTCGTCATATCTCTCCCCGTGGCATCGTCGGGAATGCTGCCGAGGACCTGCGGGACAGTGACCGCATGAGGGAGGCCCGGTCTCACGCCGACACCTCCGCACCGTCCCCGCGCCTCCCGCCGGGCACCGCCCGCTGCTCGCCGGGGGTTACCATGGAAATTCAGAACGGGGACTTGCAGGGAAGAAGGGAAGGAGGGAAAGCTGGCCGCGGGCAGCCCCCCACACCCACCTCCCCTCGCGTCCCTCCGCTCCGCCGCCCGGCCCAGGCCGCCCGGGCCGCCCACACAAAGGGCGCCCGGGGAAATTAAACTTTCCCGGCCGCTCCCCGGGGGAGCCCCGGCGNCCTCTGCCGCCGTCGGGGAGGAGCCGCGGCCGAGGCCGGCGGAAGGGGCCGCGCTGCCGCCTGCCCGCCCGCCCGCAGTGGGGTTGCGGTGCTGGCCCCGCGGGGGCCCGCAGTGCCCACGGCCGGCATTTGGGAGCCCTCGGCACCAAACCCCTCCGCGGGTGCTCCGCAGCCGGTTTGACTCAGATTTTTATTTTAGGCTGTAATTCTCCGTCAGGCCACAGAAGCTGCTGAAATAGAGGGACGCGGTGGGTCCCACTGAAGCAGTAGCAGCCTCATGCCTGATCTTGTCTTAAACAGGCTTAAATTCTCGGCCGTAGGCCTATGCCAGTCCACAAAACACAGGGAAAGTCTGATTAATGACCAGCAGCGATTCCGGCTGTATTTAATAACACAAGCGGGTGGCTTTGGGCTGTATGAACGCACGCGGGTGGAAATCCATGGGTTACACGGGTTCACGCCTGGGCTTGCAGCTCAGTAACTCGTGTTTGTGTCTGGTGCTGGCCCCACACAGACTGGGCTGAAGATCTTGTTCTGTTCCTTGGTCGTCAAGGTTGGCAGAGGTTTGTTCTGTACAATTTGTTCTGCAGACTCAGCCAATAAATCCCAAATGAATATAACCAGCATCAGGGACTCCTTGATGACTTCCTTGAGAGATGTGTCTGACCTGACCAGTGCTTACCCTTTAAAAAGCTGAGTTTAAAGAGCAGAAAATGTGACACTACCAGAAAGAAAGACTGGTTTAATATTACTTCATAACTGTGGGCTTCAGTGTCAGTGGCCATCCCTTATATCTTTCATAGACATGTTTTAGAAAATAATACCTTCTCATGCTTCAAAATTCCATCCTTGGTTTTCTGGAGTTAATATTAGCACAGCTCAAACGGACTTCATTGGGAGCTAGAACAGCAAAAGCAGTCAAAAAACACAACTATGTTAAATATTAAATGCTTGTTAGGAAGCCAGTGGGGATTTCCCTCCAGCAACCTGCAAATGTCACTCACAATATTTTCGTAGCATATTTTCCCCTACCTGGCAGAAATCTCTTTGTGCCTTACAGCCTCCACTGTGCTCAGACACTCCTCATGGGCAAAACATGGTGGCTTGGGGCTTTTCTGGGTTTTTTTCCCCTTGGGGATCACATTAGTTGGAGTCTGTCTGTCTCCTAATCCCTAAAATACAACACAGCAGCAATAAAGTGAGCAAAGAGATCATGAACATAATGTAAAACTGATTGCTGTTTATTGATCCAGACTGCAGAAGGACTGACTTTGCAGAATTTAGTCAGGTGGATAAAGATAAGGAAATTGGACAGGCTGTAGGAGGGAGGTGGTGTTAGCCTGTCCTCCCTGAGGTTCTGCTTTATGTTACTTGCTGTTGACCCAGACAAAAGTCCTCAGCTGTGTGGGTTGAGGATGGCATTCCTGCCTCAGCATTGCTGCCAGCTGGCTGGGGCTGTCTCCATGGCTCCTGCAACCACCCACAACTGAGTTGGAAAGTTTGGATTTGCCCAAACAGAGTTCACAGTTTGCTTTCAGTAGTCCGACCTTCTGGAATTGGACCTGAGAGTATCTACATAAACACTTTCCACTAGCAAAGAGACAGATGGGAGGGGATGGGAAGAGAGTGGAAGGCAAAAGGAAAGGGAATCCCCAGCAGAGAAGCAGCTGTATGTGATTATTAACTACAGACGCTGGTTTTGAGGGGAAAGCCCTTCATACAGGCTTAGTCGTAAACCAGTTTTTCCATTTTTAGCCCTATGGGTCAGCCTGAGGCTGAAAGTGAGTCCTGCAGCATGGATACAATTTTCCATGCCTCTCTTGTATGAATCATGGGTTGATCCACTCACTGCTGAAATGTGTCCAGTCCTGGTCAGCAAACTGAGCCAGAGCCAAGTCCGGCTGTGCAGGACTGACCTCAGTGCTCAGCTGCTGATGTTCACTGTTCCTGCAGCATCTTCACTGAGTCAGGGAGCTATTCCACTGGGTTCATCTCAGTGAATTGGTCAAAACAGCCTGAAGAAGAAATTTTGCATCAGTTGCTTAGCATGAAACGACCTTTACGTTGAGCTGGCTTACCCCTCAGTTGACATTTGCCCAGGAAGCCCTGATCTAGCTCAAAACCTCAGGTCTGTGTTTCTCTTGCACCAGAGAGGTACTTTCAAAGCCAATGATTAATCGTGTCAGAGATGCAGGGGAAAGCCGTACCTCAAAGTGACATTTGAGCCATGCACCCTCCCATGACCTTTAATGTTTTCCAGTTGCAATGAAAAGAGTCTTGTTATCTGCTCACGCAGGCAAAGTAACAAACTGTTTGATTTTCTACCTTATGCTTCATTGACATTATCTCCAAGCTAAATGTTGTTACTGTTCTGCTGCATTTTGTATTAACAGCAAGGCCCTCTGTTCCCCTTGGGAAAAATAAGCTAGAGCTGCATGACCTTTGTGGATCAGAAGGAAAGGATGACAGCCGTGGGGTTGCCTCCTGCTGCTTGCTTTTCTGACTGTCACCTTTCTGCTAAACCCTGTGCTGGCAGTGACAACGCCAGTCCGGCCTGAGAAACCTCCTCTCCTCCAGACCATAGGAGCCTCAGTGGGTGATTTCTGGAGACTTTGAGAAGAAAGGCTGGTTTAAAGCATAACAAAGCTCCCCAAGGCACGTGGCTGGGCTTGTGAACCGCGGTGTTCGCAGCCTGAATGCGCTCTGTGGGTAAGAACAGCCATCACTTTGCCAGCAGAGCTGGTGAGGTGAGGAAATTGTGAGTCAGTCAGCCATAGTTCACTTGATCTGTTGTCAGTCTACCTCCTCACGTACAGCTTATAAAGTCTGCTTTTGTGGGAGCATTTCAGTTATCTGTGCTTCCTTACTGATTGCCAAGGGCCACGTCAGCTCTGCAGGGCAGCATGACTCAGCCCGACAAACACCCTTACCCTGTGCACACAGGACATAGTCTCACAAAGGCTCTCCCAGGGAAAAACTCCAACCCCAAGGAGCTTTAGCCAGGAAAATCTTTCTACTGCTGCTTTTTCATCTATGTGAGTTAAACTGGCATTCTTACAAAACAACAGAAATCTGACAGGGTTTTTTCCTACACTCACACCAGCTCAGGAGTCTTTGGTGGAGTCTTCCTGGAAAAGAAATTGGAAACAGTGAGTTTTGTGCTGTAGGAAATAAACATTAAAAGGAACAAAGTAGCTTGATATTTTCTCAGATACAAGAGACATTAAAAAAATAAGGAAATGCTTATTACTGCTTAGTAGCAGAACTAGCAGCCAAATACTGTAAAAGCTGGGTCATCTTTAAGAATACCTGGCCTCCTTTCTTGAGATGTTACAGTGTTTTAGAAGATCCTTGCTTACAGGATCCTGGTACCACTAGCTTTCAGTTTTCCATAGAAAACCTTTGCTCAGCTTGTTAAAAAATGAAGAAGGTACTGCAATCCATAGGGAATGTGAAGGAAAATAGTGATTAAATGTAATTAGAGGGGCAGGTCCCCCAGGAACCCTGAGTGTAGTGGGTAATCTTGTCTCTAAAAGAGCAGCATTAAACAATGATAGGAACAACCAAACTTCGAGGAAAAGCTCTCCTTGGAGGAAGCAAGGGATATAAAAGAAATATGTAAAATAATGAACACTGCAGAGAAGGCAGATGGAGAGTTTCTGCTCTTCTTGTCTCAAGTGATGTGAAGGGATATTAAGACTGAATATTTCATGCCAGTAGCAGGGAACGTACTTCCAGACCTTGTTTAAGTGGAGCGTGGTGCTCAGTGCCATGAGAAACCTTTCAAGACAGGAGCTTAGGAACATGCAGAATGGAATGGCAGATTTATAGGGCAACGTTACTGGCGCTCAAAATTAACACAGATGGCAATTTTGAAGATTATTTTTATCATGTCAACCAAATGCTAACTGGTAGAACTCAGGTTCAGACCTGTGCAGAGAAGACATGACTGGCCCACCTCAAGGGCCACCACCTCACATGGCTCTTTCTAGGACAGTTTCTTAATAGACTCCATCAAGACACTGTCATAACATAAGGATAACCCATAAAACTGGGATGCCAAGTCTCTCCTGTTGCTCCTGAATGCCCTGGCATGTATTGCTCCGTGTCTGCAAGGGTAGCAGAGCTCCTTCTGGCTCCAAGTCATTCCTCAGCACCTTAGACATGCTGCAGATGTGGCTGCATTTCACACAGTTCTTGGTTCTCTCAGTCTCCAGTAAAGAGGCTGCATAAAATTAAAAGCTCTTTCTTCTGTATCTGGTGTGAGCCCATTTTATCAGACAGCAGTTTATTCTGATGGAGTACATTAATACCTGAGTCATCAGGGGCTCTGGCTTTCTTTATGTCAGCTTTCCAGGCTAGCTTTGTTATGTGCACTGCTCCCTTTGAATCCAGCCATGGCCACTCCAACATTACAAAAGGAGGGATTCTAGTGGGGTGCTTTCAGGAAAGTGTAATGGGAAACAATCTGGTCCAAGCAGCACCTCAGGCAAGCGAAAAGCTCTTGTTTCTGAAATTACTTGTGAGTCAAAACTTGCGGTTTCAAAGCAAGTGATGGTTGGGAAAAAAAAGAAAAAGAAATGCAGAAGAAGTGGACCATGTTCGTACTGAGGGAGCAGGGCTGGCATCTTAGTAACTTTTAAAGAGAAAAATTTGCTTCTAGATACCACAGGGCTCAGTACAGGTTTTATTTTAAAGATCAGAGATAAAGGCCCTGAGTTGTGGATGTTTTAAGACTTTGCTCTGCTCTAGGTTGCAAGACCTGTGGGTAGAGGGGTACAGCCAAGTTCACTCATATCTAGTGCAGGTGTCACACACATACTGCTGAGAGGAAAACCACACACCTTTCTGCATTTTAAAACTCTACGACTGAGAGGCTGTGGAATGACATGGGTGCCTAGATTAAACTGAGGAAGCAGCACCCTCACTGCAGGCTGGCCCAGCCAGTGGCTTTCTGAATGGTGCCTCAGTCCTGTCTTTGACCTTGACTGGAAATCCCAGGGATTAAAGCAGGTGGGGACCACAGGGAAGATTTTTTTCCTCTAAGGGCATGCTAGGTAACAGCCATTATTAGGAGAGAGATCTGTGTGAAAAGCATCATCGGGTCTTTAAGTGCACAGTTTGTCTTTGCTTGCTTTACTTTGCTCCTGCCCTGAGCTCATCTCAACTTCAACGTGACTGCTGAGATTTGATCTAAGTCAAATGTATTTCCAGCAACCGCTCTGCATTACAGCAGATGGCAGCCTTTCCCCAGACTTCCAGAAATGAGGAGTACCTGGATTTCAGACAATCGTGTCTTTTCTTGTCCCTTGGTGTCTGCTAGCAGCCAGCAGAAGCCTCTGTAGGAACCAGCAACTGATTCAATGCAGCTAGAGATAGAAACAACACTGAAATCTCCTCCTTGCATTTGGAGAGCTTGGCTTCTCACCAGAGGGTGATCAGCTCTTGCACCACCTCTTTATTCATCTAGGATGATGTTTCCCTTCCAGCTTATATCAGAGTTCAACGCTGAAGAAATTAAAAATCCCTGCTAATTCATTTCTTCACCTTGACAACAACACATAACAGAAAACACATCATACTTGGTGGGGAGTATGTCAAAATCAAAGTGACATTTCTCAGTGCTTGACATGCTGTATTAAAAAGCACCTCTGTTAAGAGACCTACGCAGCTGGCTGAATAAACTGTGGTGTGGGTGAGGCCTCAAATTACTTCATCTGCTGGTGACTTTTCAAAAGAGACTCAGATATGCTCTGTGGATTCACCCAGCCCTGAAAAGTAAGGAGCAAAGTGATCAGCACTTTTCTGTCCTGCCCCATTTTGTTGCAGAAGAGGAATGCTTACTGGGACAGGGGTTTTTGAGATGACCATAGCCATGCTCTTTCTAATACCTCCTGGATCCTTGGAAGCATTTTTTATTGCCACATAGCAACTCCCTTGTCTAAACTGTGTTTTTATACCTACCTGACTGGGATTAGTCAGGCCTAGGAGTCTGTTTCACAAGCACGAGAAAGATGCAAAGATATCTTCTTCTGGGAGGTTGTTCCTGACGGAAACACAAAAGAACACAGATTTACTTCTACATAGGCTCTGCTTTCAATTTCTGCTTTTTATCCTGCTTCTGTTCTCACAAAACATGTTAATGGCATCCAGATGCTTATTAACACGCTTCACAGTAAGAACCAGAGACAGGAAATACAGGCCAGATGAGGAAGAGAAGAGCTTAAACAACAGCTAAGAGAGATGAGAGGAATCCAGACTCAGCAGGGCCAAGTAAAATTTACTCTCTAACCTTCGAGAAACGAATCAAATCATTGTCAAATGAATGACACTACAAACTCCAGGGAACAGAAGAGGTCCCACAGGACCAGAGAACCTATTAGCAATATTTAGGGAGACATCCAAATACAGCATTAATCAATCTTAAAGACCCACCTAAGCCTTTAAAGCAACTGCTAGGGGCTTAAAAAAAAAACAACAGGCCATGTCTAATGAGCTCCATTCCTCTCTTTGATAAGGCAGCTGGCAACTGGGAAAGGGAAGTCACGGATGTGCTGCATCGCCCCTTGAATCACTCTAGGTCAGGCAGCCACCAAAGGAAACAGTCCAGACAGCATTGCTGTGAGGTGAACAGGCAGTGGAGTTGTTTACGCTCAAGGTGTAACATCCATCCCGCCCGCAGCTCTGTGTGTCGCATCAGCCACTGCCATGGGAACATCAGCTCCCAAAATCTGGCTGAAGAGCTAGGAGACTGGATTTCTGTGCAGATAATACCGTGTGGGATGGGAGACACGGGGAGACAGAGTTAACTTCACACAGGAAATCACCATCGGTGAGGAAATGACCCCAATTCCCCACGCTGTACTCAAGGCATTGGAATTCAGGAGCATCTTTTCCTTACAGGACATGTGTACAACTCAGCCCCAGTTCAGCTTTTAATGAAAAAAACACTTAAAATACTCTTCCACCAATGTATGCAGCCTACAGAGCCTGCTGCAGACTGCTGCTTCCAGCTGTCCCTCACAGGAGCCCTCTTGTCCTTTGAAAGCTGCCCTCTTCTTTCCCAGCTCTGTAGAGAAATGTGACTAACGAGGAATCTCGAGGCTGTTCCACTGCCATTCTCCCATCTTCCTGGCTGCATTCATTATTAATAGCTCCTCGTTAAATTTTAATAAAATGAATATCAGAGCTTTATGGCTTCATAGGCACCTTTCCTCTTTTTTTTTTTCCTTCCAGGTCTATTTGGTGGACAAGTTCATTCAGTGTCACACAGGGGAAGGTGCTGATGGATACGTTTTGCAGGAAGTTGCTTTTTTATTTCCAAACTCTGTAGAAGTTTGGAAATAAAAAGCCTGGAATAGGAAACCTTTTGCTTTGTTTCTTTTTCTTTAAGAAAGCAAACACCAAGCAGTAGGTAGATATTTGGTCCCAACTTGCTCTTCAGTTTACTTTAGTAGATACAAGTTTATGACTTCTACAGTTTTAGAGTAGATCTGAGTTTATGAGTTCTGTAACTGAACAATGGACCAGGCTGCCTGGAGACTTGGTGGAGACTCCATTACTGCAGATTTTGAAAGACTAAGCTTGTTAAACACTTGGAAGAAGTATTTGGGTAGAACTGACCCTGCCACAGGGCAGGTGAATGAAGGAGAGGACCTTGCATGGACCTGTGGTTACATGATGAACAGTATCTTTAAATCAGCTGGTGCAAAGAAACTTGCATCTCAAACTTGCAAAAAACTTGTTTGATGCAACCTGGGAACTCTTATTGGTGGTTGTTGTTTGGGCTTTTTTTTTCCTTTTAAATTGTACAGGAACTCCAGACACACTGATTTTTTTGAGTATCAAGAGCAAAGGTGGGTTAAATATGCCTGGGGACTCCCATAGCTGCTCTTCTCTTCCTTTCGTGCGCCCGGGGGAAGCCAACCTTGGACATACCACTTTTATCCTTCTATTATGTGAATGAGCCCCTAAATTACAGTCTGAAAGATTGTTTGGGGCTAGCAGATCCTAAGCCTCTTGCATGATACTATTCAACATATTTTTTGCTGCAGAAGCATAAATAGAACCTGGCTTTATTAACCATTAGCCTATGAAATTAAAAGTATAACAAAATGCAGACCCACATAGGCTATAAATATATTTATGTTGTTGTGAGGAACACTAATCCGAGGCCTCTATGGTATGAAAAACTCTCCACTGTATAAATAATGTGTATTTGGCAATATTGGTGGAGGGCATGAGGGGATGGGCTGTAGTTTGGGTTTTTTTGCTTTAGGGCTGGCACGAGCTCCAGGCAAACCCCACTTTTGCGGAGGCACTTAGCCTGCTCCGGTGACGGCTTTCCCTGGCAGGCAGCGGCCAGGAGCTGCCAAGGACTTTGCCATGAGCATGATTCATCATTGCCCAAAGGTGCTTGAACACACCTTCTGCTGCTCCTGCTCCAGAACAGGTGGAGTGATATTTCCAAGTGATAACGAGTGACGCTGGCAAAAAAACGCTGAGTAACACTGAAAGCCCCGGGAGCGATGGTGGAGCCGAGGTCCTTGGCACTGCTGATCCTGCCTCCTCAGGAAAGCTGCTCTGGATGCACTTTTAATGTGAATAAGTGAAAAAGCATTAAACATCCATGCCCTGGGTGTTTATGTGGCTTTTAAAGGCCGGCTGATTGATTCAGCTCCCCTTCAAAAGTGAAGCAAGCTACTTCAACAGCTTTGCGTGCAGAGCCTGTGCCCAGCAGTGTCCAGGTGGCCACTGTGACCACAGGCTGTGGGAAGGCCCATATCCCTGCGACCCATCTCAGGCAATGTTTATCCTCCAGCAATGGTCACAGGTGACACCACAGCTTCATCCTGGGCTGGGACCCATGGATATGTCCCCATGACAGAGCAACACTCCAGGGAAAGGCAAGCTGGGCAGGAGAGACCGTGACCTCTCAATCCATGGCAGTTTAGAGCATTTCAGTCCCTTTGAGGTCACAACTGAGGGGATTGTCCAGGCAAAGCCAGAATGGGCACACCTGCAGCACAGCCCGGTGGAGACTCTGGAAACTGCCAGCCCCCGTGCCAATGGGAAGCACAGGACAGAAGGGAAAGGGGCCAATTAAAAAGCCAGGCTGCCTCTGTGTTGCTCAGGGCAAACTGAACAGATGATGGCATCGCTGGAAGCTGCATTTGCTTTTAATTGTCCTCATTCCACTGAATAACTAATTCTCTCCTCCTCCCACACAGCAGGGAAAAAAAAAAAAAAGCATGGGATTTTTGGAAAGGATGAGTTGACTCAATTCCTTTCATCAAGCACATGACAGCAAGCTGCAGTTTTTAGCTTTGCATCCAGGCAAGTTTAGAATATCACTGCATGCATTTGTTTTGTTTCAAATCTTCTGGGATCAGCTAAAAATATTATTTTGGAGAGATGTAGAAGTGGAAGCACTGAAGGCTTAGTGTTCATCCAGCTCCTAAATTGCAGCCAACCAAAGGGAATGACAAGGGTAGATCCCAATTGTAAGATGATTATATTAAAAAGATATTTTACAGAGAGCTAGGAAGTGGGAGGTGCTTGGAATCTCAGCATGATCCAGGGAAAGAAGCAGATCCCTTCAGCCCAGAGACAGGCTTTACACAAGACTCAACTTTTGTGAGCTGTTCCCCAAGAGCCCAGGAAAGCCATTGCTCTTCCCTCATCCTTGACCAGCTTGTTTTCCAGCATCTTCCAGGACAGACTGAAGGGAAACCCTATCTAGGCTAAAAATTAGGTGACCAAAAAAACTTCAAAATACATTTTGCAGGGCCTGAGTCCAGCCAACATGGTTCAATGCATTAACAGTCACATATTTTAATAGAATCACTTAAGGAAAGGCATAATCACAGCAAACATGACTGAGAAACTTTCAGATAAAACATCTGCAGAGAACAGTAAATTTAATTTTTTTTCTTTGGGGGGGTGTTGAAGCAGAAACCAATGTAAGGGCCAAGACAATAAGCAGACAGTTAATCTTGGGAGTGAGTAGCAAAGAAAACACACATAAAGAAGCTTTTCCCACTGGTTTAACTGTATTTAACCACACTTAAATCTGACTGACAATGTGAACTATCAGGTCCTCCCTCCTCTCTGTGCTGCTCACGCTCTGTGCAGTGCTCACAGGGCATCCTCAGGAGTCCGGCGTGTGCCATGCCAGGGCTGGAAGAGGGGAAGCCTTTTCAGGGGACCTTTCCACTACAAAAAGGAAAAACAGACCATCCTGGCATGAGTTCTAACTCCCAAGAAATCCACCCTCATTGTTTTTCTGGATGGCAGCAGGTCTCCAGTAGCAATCTCAGCACAGAACTGGTACTACAGATGTAGACAAGGTAGAGGAAGGAAGTCAGAGCAGATTAATAATTTACTCCTGCCTCAGAGCTGTTTAGTGCCACTAAATCAGCAAAAGTATTCAAAATAAAACATTACAATATTGCAGGTATTGCCAAATTGCAGAGAAGTTGCCTTTGCAGAAGGAAAGTCCTTCTTTGAGTTGATCTTGAGGTCATTTGTACTCCCATGAAATATCTCAGCCCCCTGCCCTGGAGCCATGGGCTCTCAGCAGGGCTGGCAGAGCCCAAGATTTGCTGGTGCTTTGCTGCTGCAAGAAACCCACCCTCGCCAGCAGAGCCAGCAAACACCACAGCCAGCAAACAGAGTGATGTTGGTGTTGGTTCCCATCCCCTCCTGCCAGCCCTGCAAGAGGGGCAGTAGGACATGGACTGAGAGCTGGGCACAATAGCAGCAAACCCAAGAGTGGCAGGGAGTGGGCAGGGAGCTCCTGAGTGCCAGAGCTGGCACTTTGCCTCTGGTTACTCATCTTCCCTGGAGCTCAGCCTCCAGGAATGCATCCCCAGGCGATGCATTCCCGATCCCACAAGGGCTTGTGCTGGGCAAGGCAAACAGGACCTGCTTCTGCTGCCACCTGCTCACTGTGACTGTGGAATGGGCTGGGAGGCACAGGGAGGATGGGCAGCAGCAGCTCAGGGGGGTCCAAGGCAGGAACCATAAAGATTCAGGCACTGGGGTTTACAGCTAATGCCATTCCCTAATGCTGCATTGATCCCAGCCTCGGGCATGTCCGAGGCCACTGGCCCTGCTGCGGTTCCCCGAGGCTGGGTTTGGCAAGGCTGTCCTCACAGAGGCACCTGAGGCTTGAGGGAATAAAAGCCTGTTTTTTCTGCTCTTTAAATCTGCCCCCGTTTGCTTTCAGGCCAGAGATGGGACCAGACCAAGAACCAGCAGAGCTGAAGGAGATGGCTGTTCCTGCTGCAGTAGCACCCATCGGTGTTTCCCCAGCTCAGCTTGTGACGCCATCCACATTACCATGGGATATTGCCTCCCAACAGCACAGTGATGTAGAGCTGTTCTAGGGGAGGAAAAAGGGCCTGAGCTCCTGCTGCTGCCCTGGAAGCAGCACCTGGGAAGGGGCATGACTGCTGCTGCCCCTGCAGAGGCCACACTTGCCAAGGAGTCCCTGATCCAAGTCACAGGAACCATCACAGCTCCTGCAGAGATGCTTTCCCAGATCTTCTTTACAGTATGCACAACAGTGCGGGTACAAGTGATCTGCTACAGTCCCAAAAGAGCCTTAGAAACTGCATTTCTAGGATGATCACAGCCCTTATGTTAAAGCCAAGTGCTACAATTAAAAATAGACGAGCTCTGCCAGTGTTTTTGCAGAAAGGGATGAGCCAAGACAAGGACCACAAAATCTGGTCTAATTCAACAGCAACCAGGCCTAATCCAGGCTGAAAGACAGCATGCAAGTAGCTGTAGTCATCAGGGCAGATTTATATTGCGAAACTGGAAATGTATTTTTAGAATTGAGCCTGGAAAGTGTCACTTCAGAAGGAGATCAAGACAGACATGGCAGGATCATCATGGGATTTGCAGAGCACCTTCCAACACAGGAGTCTCCTGAGGTGACTTCATGTTAAACCTTCCAGAAGACCAGGCTCATTCCTGCAGGTGTAACAAGCCCAGCACAGCTGGGATGGGAAGGCCTCGTCCCCAGCCTGCACCACGCTGCTCAGGGCCACACCAGGCACTGCTGCTCCAACCCAGTGGCTGAGTCAGCAAAGGAACCAGAGTACTCTCCCCAGGAAAGCCACAGCAACCTCCCTGTCTATGCTCCTGCCAGCACCCAGTGCTGCCCCACTTCTGCTTTGGGGTAAAAACAAAAAACCAAAATAGAAGGGCTTTATTAGCCAGCTGCTGCCTTCCAGAAGTGTTAAATCCATGCAATTTCCTACAGCTGAAAGGCAAATTAGTTCATTAAATCACCTGCTTTACACATGGCACTGCCCAGAACAGGACAGCCACACACAAACCAGAACACTGGCTGCTCATTTCCAGAGGCACTTCCGCAGAGCTTCACTGAACTTTAAGGCTAAAAAAGTACCTACACTTAATGTCATTTTCCCATTCATTCCCTTATCAGTTCCTTATACCTGCAGTGATTTCCCAGGGAACAGTGCTGTCCCATCTGCTGCTTGCACCACCACTGCTTCTTGCCAGTCCAGCAAACCTTTAAAGCAGGTGAAGGCCACAGATCTCACCTGGGGCTGGGGTCTTTGCAGCTGCAAGGGGCTGTTTTAGGCTGTCACAAGTGGAGCTGTGATTGTCTTAAAGTCAGCAAGGTGCCACCTCTTGCAGCACCAAAATTCGTTGAAAAGGATTGGCCTTAAAGTTCAGAGCGCTTCAGTCATCTGTTTGAGTACTTTTAATCTGAAATTCACTTTACCATTTACAGAGGACTATTGCAATCATTTATGAAAGAACAGAAGCCTGGGGGAACTCAAACAGGGTACACCAGAGTTAGAGGTGCTGTTGTTGGTGACGGAACTTGCTCCTCAAACTACTCAACCATTGCTATGCTGCCTTTGACAGTGGGATTTCCCTATCTCAGGTGTTTGAATGCCCATGTTCTGCCCTTCTAAAAATGGGATTAACAAGCCCAGCTAGGGTGAAGAAAAGCACAAAACAGGCAGAATATGGGGCAGACTGAAGAGTGACCTTAGCCTAACACTCCACAGAGACACAGCCAGTTCTCCTCAGACACCTTTGTCTGGGATGTCTTTTTTTGGGCGGGGTGAGGAGTGGGGTAGAGAAGTACAGTGTAAGTGTAATGCATCATCTTAAATGGTAGAGCCTTAACAAGGGCTTCATATGTTGGGCATGACCCTCTCTTCTTCCCCTCTGCAGTTACGTGTGCATGTACCCAACTGCACCCCCTGGCTCCGCACCAGCCTCCAGCTGGGCCTCCAACACCACTTCCCATATTCCTCCTACCATCCCGTGCTCCATCTGTGCTCACAGTTCAGCTCTGTGTTACTCATACTGCTTTGTAGTTTTCATCGTGTCCTTTTCTGGTTTTTCATGTTCCTGTAGTCAAGATCAGGACCAGAGAAGTGTCAATTAGATTTTGTGGAAGATAGAATCAAGAGCTCTTGTCATTTTAAAAGAGCCCAGACATTTAGTTCAGTTTTTGCTTACATTTCAGTATTTGTAACTTACTCATTTAACTGTGTCTTTTAAACAACAATCTCACCTTTAACACAGAGTTAAATATAAAACACATTGAGAGGACACATCTAAAAGGAGCCATTCAAAGCCATGACCAGGGAAAACATCCAAAGTCTTTACAGCTGCTGCTTCTCTGTGCTCTTAATCCATACGTGCAGAACAGAGGGACACCTGAGGTGACAACAGAATGGCCATCCCCAGCCCTTCCCCATCTCTTGGAAACAAAGCCACAATCCCAGAATTTCTGTTTTTGGAAAGTGTTTACTCACGTAGTTTAAATAAATTAATTTGCAAATAAAAATTAAAACTACAGTATACTATAGTTTGAATAAGATGATTAGAACAACTACAATACAGGGATTTCTTGCTGCATAAGTTTCATTACTTAATGCATATAATCTGGAAAATGTCAAAATCAGTTATATTTCTATGGAAAGGGAGTAACAGCAGTTACTTGTACATGACAGCTGACTGAACTTATAGTACAGGTTTCCTGACACATGCATTTCCTGAGTGAACCAAACAATATATATAATTTCTTTTTAAAAATGGAGAAATAATTGACAGTCAAAGTAAGTAATTCATGACATCTAAGCAACACAGGTCTCTTTAAACAAAGAAAATTTTAGAACAGCTTCAAAAGAAAAATAAAAGCTAAGCTTTGCTATAAAATACAGAAATTTTCTTACTGTCAATTATACAGTACATATTTAAAAAAAATGTATGAAGCTGGCCAAAAAAACTCAAATCAATCCTAAAAAGGTCAGGTTGCCATGAAGCACAGTGGGCTGGCAGCAGAGCTGCATGTAGTGCACTGGTCTTTTCTGGTGGATACAGCAGGGAAGGAGGGGGAGGAAGGGGAGAGCAGAGAGAGACCAGAGTAACCAGAGCCCACGGCAGCATCTCGCACTGAGGCTCTCACTGAGCCCAGCCCAGCCCAGCCCCAGCTCTCCCAACAGACTGCCAGCTGTGCCCAGCTGCCCGAGGATGCAGGGACACAGGCACACATCCCCTGGCTGCCAGGCTCCACCTCTGTTCCACAGGTGGCCCAGATGAGCATCTGCACCTGGCAGAGGGGCAAAGGCCAGGCCTGAGGCCCCCCCACCAGTCAGCAGGTGGAAGGCTGAGCATCCAGCTGACAAAGCCCTCTCAGGCTGGGACTGTGGCCAAGTCACAAACTGCTCCCACACACGTGCCCAGGTACATCCACCTCTCCCCTTGTCCCCCCCCCACCCCCAAACAGCAAGGAACAGAACAAGCCTCATCTTTCTGTTCTGTTCATGTTTAACATTGGAAAAACCCTCACAAATGTCACTATGCTAAATAAAGAGAAGTGTTAGCGTGAAGGGAGAAAAAAATCCTTAATCTAGACTAAGTTGCATATTTGAAGAGTCTGGTAAATATTCTCCTCATAACCAGATCTTAAGTACAGTCCTACCAAAAAGACATTTTAAGAAGTCCTTCTTAGCTACCTTTCAACACGGTTAAAGCACAACTTTATGCCATCATAATTTGCATTAGCTTTGTTTAAAAAGCATTTAAACTATTCTAAGAACTCAGTATTTTAGATTAAAAGATTTTTCTACCATTTTCATCCCACGTTCTTCTCCATCCAGAACTACTCTACACATCCAATGCTGGATGTAACACACTATGACCATGCTACTCTCTAAACATTCTACATGTTTTCAATAATAAAGATAAATAGAAAAGAGTTAATATACATGTTATATTTTACAATGTTTGCATCCAAGCTGTAAACTAATGTTCTTTGAACTATTTACCCTCCATATACAAAAAGAATGAAACACCTTTCAAACACTGTGGGCGTATGATTCAAAAACCATTAAACTGAAGGCATTGAAGTTCACTCTACAACACTTCCTTTACCTCTTCAGAAGTAGTTATTAACCAAAAAAAGCAGGAGGTCTCCCTTCTCCCCCCATTTCTTCTATTTCCAGACTTTTCTCAATAAAGAGGGATTTAGCTGTTGTAACAAAAAAACCCAAAAAATTCTTCATCTTAATGCAAACCAGCAAAGCCCAGAGAATACGAAAAACAGTTGGTTTAAAAATGAGAATCGCTTAGCTTATCAATTTACTGCAGTCCTTGGGAACACCTGTGTTAGTCGAGAGGCCCTTGGAAAATGAGCCTGATGTAACCCTGCTCACCAGCCAGCTGATGCGCGCAGAAGGGACAGGCTGCGTGAAAAGTGTGAGTACCGTGAGGAAGAGGAATTTGGGACCAATATGCAGTTGTCTTTTCTGAGCACACGTGTCCACATGGGCTGAATGCATGAGTTGGAGGTCCGGCATCCACATAAAATCCCGCTTCACACCCGAGCCACAGAGGCACGTAGGGGCCGACGGAGCGGCACATGGGGCACTCGCGGTCCTTGCCGTCCCTCTCCTCTTTGTTCCCCCAGTTGTGGTAGCCGTGCACGTGGCCGCAGTTCAGGTACACCCACGGCTGCTTTTCGTCTACAACATCTTTTCTCTTCATGCTGGGGAAGGCCAGGGTGTTGAAGCCCACGGGGCACTGGGGCCTGGCTGCGTTGATCTCCTGCCTCAGAGCCTCCAGGTGCTTGACGGTCGGCGTGCGCGAGAGCCCCTCGGCCGTGCGCCACAGCAGCGTCGCCCCGCACAGGTCGATCAGGGAGCCGTCCTGCAGCTGGTTCGTCTCGTTCTCAACCTTGACATGGACACAGACACGGAGAGCCGTCACCTAAGGGTCTCTGAAGAGTAACAACGTGCACTTCCACAACACAAATCTGCCTGGAAGGTCCATCAAAGTTTCAAGCAGCTTCTGACTGTGTCCACAAGACACCCATAGAGAGCCCAGTACCAGCTTCTCTCTGCCCTCTTTTTTTTGTTTTTGGAAAAAGCCCACCCCAAGATCTTAAGAGATTAATGTGTGCATTAAAATAGACCACATTGAGTCAAGAAAAGCTCCTCTCCCATCTTAACAACTCTTTATTCCATCCCTACAGCTCTCCCAACTATGTTACTTGAAATGCCTCAAGGAGTATCACAAGGCTGTTTTAGTCCTCCATCATATTATAGACTGTTTTCTTAAAACACCCCTTTACACATGGCTTTCCCCTCCTCCTATTAGCACTCCTAGCTAAATATGCTGCTTAAAATGTTCAGTGTAGCATTTTTTTTGCTGAAACATCCCAAGTCACACCGAACCCAAATATCTCCTGGAAATGTCACCAGTGCTTTGGAAACAAGAGGAAGAGGGAAAACTCAATGCCAACATGGAAATGAATATCCGATAAAATTATAACTATTCTTCATTATTCTATAAAAAAGGAAAAGTGGGAAACCTTAAAAGCATAAACTCACAAGGGAGAATCAGGAAAATACTTGTAGAACATGCAGAGAGTTTGCAGAAATACAGAGTAGATTGGGAACTCAGTTTAGGAGAGCAGCCTAGATGTGCAATTAAGTACTAGTTTGCAGATAAACTCAGTTATTCAGGTTGAGCAAGACACCTTTGTGCACACAGACAAACACATAAGAGGCAGTGTAACTAATTGCAGAGGTGACAACTATGCGGAATTCCAGCAGATTCCAGCTCTATGGCCAAACTATACCCCTTATGGCTGCACCATTTTAAACAGGTTGCATAAAACACTGGTCACTCCTCTCACCATTTTTCCCCTCTGTTGAGCTGATCTGGTTTCACGGAGGCTGAACACATTCCCACACACAGAAATCTCTCTCCACACCCCTGGCTTGGAGTCTTCCGTGAATCCATTACGAGGATGCATAACAAGAACTCCATTTGTTGTTAGTCCATCCATTTGCCCATCTGATGTCTTCCACTTTGCAGCTTTCTCCTAAAAGAAATTACATCAATAAGAACCTTTAATTTGGCTGAAGTGGAGTTATGAGTTAGTTTAAAAAATAAGCCTGCACAGAACTTTTAGTGAAAAAAAGAGAAGATAAACAATTCCCTTACCCCAAGAAAAATGTTTTTTGAGGAGTCAAATCCTGCAGCATATATTCTTGCTGTAAAGGGAGGGTTACGTTCACATATGATTCTGCAGGCAAACCTTGATATTGTGCTCTGGACAGACTGTGTATCCGAATTACTCTGGCTCCCAGGAACTGTATCTGTTACTACAAAGTCTATAGGACTCTCCGTTGACCGACCAATCTGGAAAAGCATTTAAAAAAAAAAAAAAAGGTCAGAAATTTGTCTTTGGGTCTAGGACTATTCAAATTCAAAGCAATTAAAAGCAATGATACAAAAATTGTGACATTACAGTTTAAAGCATTCCTGTCCACCAGTCTATCAATTTAGGTTTCTAAAGCCTCATCTGAATTGATGAATTTTTCTGCCTCCACATGATCAAAGTTATTCTGAAAGCTGGGTGCAGCCAAATGAAGGAAGGAGAAACAAAATGATGTAATTAAGTCAGTTCTGAGATGATTTCCCATTGAAGGCCTTTTCATCAGAGAGGTTACACTCAGGTCAGGCAGACCAGCTGCAGGAGCACCAAAACAGCCAGGGAACAGCAGTTAGAGGGAAAAATAGTGACATGCAGTCACTTTGTATGCCCAGAACATTCTGAACAGTGCCAGACTAAGTCAAGGTATAGATGTATGAATATCAGATTATGTGACCTGTCTTTTCAGCTCTGGAGGGCACTGAGAAGAAGCAAACCTTTTGTGAAAGACCAGGTACTAGGTGGTTGTGGCAGAGAGGCACTACATTTACACACTCAGAACACAAGAATGTAACATCTGACTACAATGAGGTTTTCCAGGTAGCTGTGCCTCCTTTTCTGGCTGCAGGAAACCATGAGTTTTGCAGTCCCACACAACTGTACTGAGTTTGATAGATGCACAGGCATCCCTGCTTTTCCAGTCAATTCACCTTGTACTTTTCCTTGCAAAGAAGAAAAGTAATAACCCTTTCCCAAACATCCACATAGCTGGGTTTAAAGCCCCCTTACACACTATTACTCACTCACTTCCAGAGCTCTCAGGCTTTTTGAAAATAGGTGATTATATTAAGACTGATTAACTGCTGAGCAAGAGACCCAAAAGCTTGAGGTGCTTTTTAGTGAGGGCTGGAGAGCTTTCATGAGACTAAAACTGCTTTGTCAGAATCTATTTTTCTATTGCTTCTTAGGCAGGGTAACCCATGAGTACACAGGGACTGCCAGGGGCGATTTCAGAGCAGCACACATGCCAGAGCATGCCTGAAGAGAACACTCACACAAACAACAGCCTATGCTGCAGTGATTTCATTACAGTCCTTTTGCTCTGTTGTATTTGCAGGTGCAAAGCAGCTTCCTCCACCACTTCCCAACACCTCCCACCTCCTTAGATCCTGCAGTGGCGTCACAGCTAAATGCTGTGACAGCAAAACTCCTTGCCATAAACTAGTGGCAACAACAAGGGGAGAAAAAAAAAAGCTACACAAGATCAGTGTGGGAATCAGAGAGAACAAAGCACACATTAAAAAGAACCCCAAAACAAACCCCTTCCTTTTGAGAAAAACAGGAAACAATTATAAGATATGAGGGCACACCACAGCTGCAGATGTGTTTGTGGTCCCTTTCTCATACACACAGGAACTGCAGCAAAGTTGTTGTGAACTGCCAGCATCAGCACTGAGGCTCCTCTCTTCACATCTCCCAGTGCTTTAGACATTTCTGGGTTTGCTTAAAAAAGTTCAGAGTATTTTTCATATTAGTTTTGCCAAAAGCTTTCCTGTGTTTCCACACTCTATTTCGTCTACCCTGTCTCCAACTCGCTGATCCCAAATCTCTTTGTAAATGCCAGAAGCAAAGTTCCAAGTGCTTAAAGAGAACGGTGCCCTTTATTCTTCATTTTGCAAGGGGGGACTAGGAGACAGATTATGTGACTTGCAGACCAGCAATCAAAGGCAAAACCATAATTTGCACATTAGTCACAAAACCCCCAACTTTGCCCAAGTCTAAAAGAAATGTATAGACAACAGCCTTGTCCACAGGATGGCCTTGGGAATGAACAGAATTAAACTGCTCTGAATAATGAGTGCAGAAACTGACACACACAAACTTTTGGGTCTGAGGGAAAAAGCCTGCTGAGAAGATGCCTTGTTTGAAACTACCAAAAATGAGAACACACTTATACAGTTACTTCACGTACCTGGAACATATCTGTGTTGCTGTCATGTGTATATTCAACTACCACTGTCTGGGCCCGAGACAAAGTGTAAGATATGCTGTGTTGGTCCTTATTACTTATTGCCTATGGAAAAATGCCAAATATTATTGAACCAGTGCACAATAATTCTACAGTATACAGCAGCAAAGCAGACAATATAGGTGTAAAACACCAGCCTCTTCTGCTAATTGAAGCACTAAGGCAGATGGTTGTTAATGACACACCTGCAGTTAAACTTCACAAACCCCAGTCCTGGCCACTACAAAAAAGCTGCAGGATTGATTCAGCAACAGACCAAACTGGTCTCTTCACCACATGCTGCAACTAAGTAAACATAACCAGGGCATATTATTAGTCATGTTCTGTGTTAAAGCAACACTGGCCTGGACACAAAAGGACAAAACAACCAAATGCAAAGGCTAAAACTGAATGTAACACCTTCATGGCCATCTCAGCATGAACTTGGCCAACAGCAAAGTGAGGACAAAAACTTAGGGACTTCGTTCTAAAAACAGGATTTGAGTTAATACTAAAACCAGTAATGACTGATTTAAGATACATAGATAAAAAAGTGGTTGTAAATAGGGTAAAACAGAGAAACTCAACATAGGTTGCAGAAGTTGTAGCAAAGGTTTCAGTTTGTTAGTCTAGATGTTCATTCTGCCATTACCTACTAAGGAACTAACAAACACTTCGAGAAGTGCTGCTAAACAGCACTTACCAGACCATAAAGAATTTGCAAAAATAAATATTCTTTTCACAGATCTACTATCAATGTAGCTCTACTACAAGAATTTTGGTAGAAAAATGCTTCCGATTTCAGAATACTTTATGCCATTCCCTGAATTTAGGGTCAAGATCCTTAAGTGTCACAGTATTCTGGGAGTCAAACACTTAACACTACCGTGTTTGTTTAAAGGCCTGATCTTGTCACTGGCAGTTTCTGAACAACCACTAAGCATCCTCAAATTGCACTGCTTTAGTAGAAATGCTCCATTAGTTATTGAACACAATTGCACGCACACTTGAAGTATTTCATGGTAATACCTTAGCTATAATGTATTAGTTTTGACAAGAAATGCAGTTCAACTTCAGGGCCTAAGCCCTTCCTTTTCTGCTTCTTAATGGGAACTCTGATTACAAGCCCTATGAAATACGCCCTGCAAAACCCACCTGTCCTGATCTCTGGGGAACTCCTACCCACTGGATGGAGCACCAAGTGCATGTGGAGCTTTGGCAAAGGATCATTTGAAAATCAGCTGCACGTGAAGCAAAGTTAGCACTAAAGCTGAGTGAGTGCAAAACCACAAAGTCTAGAACAGATGTCTGTAGTGAGTTTGGAAGGAAAACAAAATATAAATGTTTTTATATGACTAGCCTGTGCTCAGAACATTTCAAAACTAATTTTTTTTTTCTGGCCATGGCAAGGACTACGCATCGAATCTTCTTTGCTGAATTGTTTCTTGCTAACCCTGACAGGCACTAAAAAACTTTGGATAAACACAAACCATTCTTTTCAGTCAGATATCTATGCTGGTTAAACAATTTCCTAACAGCTCTTTATATCTCCTTGGCACAAGGAGAAATCAGACAGACTTGAAAGGAGAAATAGAGCTTACCTTTGCTGCTTGGGGGGTACAGGCAATGTGCACAGTGCTGGGTTTCACCCCATTTGCCTTGGGCCTTTTAAATAAAGCAAACCTACTTTTCCTTCTTCCTCTATCTCCATTTGGGAGAGACCCATTGTACCTATCAAAAAGCACAGAAAGAGAACAAAGTCCATCATTCCTGTGTTACTTAGTTTCTCATGAGACACAGACCCACAAGAACTTTCATTCTAACCATCAAGTACTCTAAATTAGTATAGTGTTACCAATTACAGATTTTCAATTAATCACATTTAAATCCAAGATTTGATTAACACAGTACTGAAACATGCCCACAGGATTACAGCATAGAAAACCCTCAGACCCTAACACACAAACACTTACCCCAATACAATCAATTCACCATATTTGACTGGTGCTTTTGATGGATGATTTTCTTGATCAGGAGAAAACATGAGCTTAGCTAATGACTTCTTCTCAAACGTCAAGTCTCTGATCAAGACTTGTGGCACACTTTTTTCATTATTTCCTGTAAAAATAAAATCAAAACTAAGTGTAAGAGAAAATACTCTACTCCAATTACACAGACTTGCACACCAATCTGATACTGTAGGTACAATATTTTGTGTTTTCCATGTTTTGGTTTTGCCAGAAATAATTTTTAAAAGTATATATATAAAACCACAGGAATTAAGGTTGAAATTGCCTTGAAGAACTACCAGATCACCAAAAATAAAATCCATTTAGAAAAAATTCCACTATGGCCTTAAAACATCCACACTTGTTTTCCTCCATCCTAGTTTTTAGAATAAATGATACATAGCTTCATTTATTATATTTCATTCAGCTATTGAGAAATAGAGCCAGATAGACATTAAATTTAAAGGAAAAAAAAAAAAAAACCACAAAGCAAGACCAGCCCATGAGCTAGAGAGGCGGAAGTTTTCAAGGGAAGTGTCTAATTCAGAGCTTTCCAAGAAGTTTCTGGATTTGCAGATGGAAGGAAGTTGTATGACAATTTGATATTGAGCCTGCCATAAAAGTTTAGGGTCTGCAGTGTGATCTCTCATGTTTAGCCAAAGACAGAAGTGATATAAACATCTGTTTGAAGGAGATTTCCTGAGGGAATTCCATGTAACTCCTAATGAAAATAGTCCTGAAATACATTTTTACTCAGACTTCTGCTTTGAGGAACAGTTCATATTGTATTTTTTACAGCTTCTCATTAGTAGCATTTCCAGACATTTTTGGCCTATGCATTTCATCTCTGACCTTCCTCTAGAGAAAGTCTACCCAGCAGAGCACTTGCTTGATAAAGAATAAAGCTGATGAGAGCCTGTTTCAGGCTTTCTTTAACAGAAATAAGAACATTCCCTTGGTCCTTCCAGGTGAGTTTTCATACCAACTCAAAGAGCTGCTAATCTTTTTTAGTACTGATGGTTAAGACTCTGCCTTCTGTGCAAATGCACTTTTTGACCCACACAGCACTTTTTGAATTCTGTCATCAACTTTGATCACAACTACAGTGCTATATCTCCACTTTCTTCTACCTTGACTAGGTCATGGTTATTAGCAGAAAAGATGTCATCATGCAGATTTTATCTATCCCCATGTTATGTCGTAAGAACAGAAAAAAGGATGTAGCAGTGCTTGACAGCCTGCTCACATTTGCTCAGAAGATGATGCAAAGATCCCTTTACTGACCTTATCTCTACACCCTCTCCCAGTCTTTGCTCCTTCACAGAGAAGCTTGGCCTTCAACATGTTTTCTCAAATCTACAAGTTCATATTCAGCATGCATATGTTAATTGCCATCTGCAATCAGCTCATAGTGCTCTCTAAAAACTCAAGTTTGCTCCTTCATGCTATTCCACATATTTAGGAGGGCTTCTCACTAATACAGACAGACATCACACTGTCCTCAAAGCATTTGCTATGATGCCTGCAGAACACAACCAGAAGAGTAAGTAGCAATCTTTTAGTTTCTCCTTTCATTTCTCATTATTTTCCAAATCCCTTATTTTTTTCAAATCTGGGTACTGTAGATTTCATAGTGCTTGAAACAAGTTAACTGCAGCCTGTCTTTGTGGCTAGCACACACAATGTTATCACAACAGTACCCTGACCCACTGAGAGATGAGTGCATTGCAATAAACCTGATTTGCAGAACACTGCTGTGAAGTGTCTGTGTCCCATCTCCAGAACAGTGACACCAAGCTATTTCTGCTGCCTGGGAAAGCAGTGAGCACTTTCACTCAGCAGCTGTCCTGGTTCAAGCCTTAGGGTACCCATCACTCAGCTGGTCCTGAAAGTGCATTTTACTGATCAAACAGTCTCCCTCTGTCTCACAAGAACAGTGGCAGTGGCACAGGAGAGAGTCAAGGACTATAGTTTGCTCCAAAGCATTTCTGGATTGCTGACCCAAGTACAGTGGTAACTCCCGTAGGATTGCGAAGTTACTGTTGTAGGTTTTGCCTTTAGAATTCTAAAATTAAGACATTAAAGCAAACTTCCACATGAAAATGTGACCTTAAATGATGCCAGTAGTCACAATAGATTGAAGTGGAGATTGCCCCATTTGATAAAGAGAACCCCACCACATTAACTGTGTTCACAATTTTCATGTCTTCCAGGGCCCTCCTGGCATCACACTCAAACCATGTGCCTGTGAACACACCTCAGGGCTGCTTTTCTGATGTTAATACTGAACTATATAGATCCTACTGTTTAATAGTGCTCAGTTCTTTAGACACATTTCCCTTCTGAAGTATTTCTACTTATGAAACGAGTATAAATCTCCACAATTTATCTGTATATAAAAATAAGGATATATTTTCTATGAAGTATTTTTACAATCAACTTCAGCATTTCTTGTTTTATTTTAAGATCTTCTTGCATTATACTTGCTTGTACAGTTGTCTTCTGAAAGAACCCATCTTCTTAACTCCTCCCCACATGATCAATCTATTTTCTGCTTGAATATTGATCTCCTCAACAGCCTCTCCCCTGCAATTCAGTCTTCTTCACAGGCAACTAATTCCATCTTGGCCAACAGTTGTCCTCTGCCCTCACATTTAACAGCTCACAAGAAATACTGCCATGAAACTACAGCGGTGCCTATAAGGAAACAGCATTGGACTAGGAAACACCATGCCATGATAACCAAAGATTTAAACAGTATAACCCCATATTACAGTGTTAAAGAGCTAATCCCTTCACTTAGAGAAAGTAGGAAGGCAAACATTTAAAAGAACTTTAGGCACTAGTACAAGGACAGGTTTTGGTGCAGCTTCTCCTCTTCCTCCGTTCATCCAAGTGAACAATTCTAATGGAAAACTAAAAAAAAACCCATGTCTCAGTATGAGTCAACTTTAAAGCCTCATGAAAATAACATGTGAACAGTTAAAGGAGACTCTAATGCACTACCTGCACAAGTGACCAGAGAACTGTGCAGAAACAATAAGAGGTCAGCAGTTCCCAGGGACAGACTTCAGCAATACAAGGAGTTACACAGACAATCTCAGTATAAGGAAAGATGTCCCACATCTATTCTCAGTTCCTCTTTAAAACATTTTCTTTTGCTTTACATTTAAAGAAATCCACTCAAGTTTATTTTACATGTGATGGAAATCCACTTTTTATTAGACTTAAGGAAGGTTTGAGCATTAGAAATCTAAAGCCATCATTAATAACACAGCTTGCTCATCCACTTTCAAAAGTCTGGCTGGAATGTTTGAACTTCATTTGTTTCAAATACATCTCAGAACCTTTATGAGCTTCACACACCACTTTCACAACCACTATACCCCCAGATTACTTCAACTCAAGCACAATACAAGATTCAACACTCCTAAAAAAATAATCAGTCCAACATACACGCTACTTCTCATCCAGTGTGATTGGCCTGGTGCACTGTACCCAAAAGGAAAATATTTCTGTTCCCAGAAATAACAAAGATCAATTATATTCTTCCAGTGAGGTCCTGAAGATCAGTCCAAGGGAAATTTCATGTCTGCGAATGAAACTCAAGTGCTGTCCCACTGGAAATGAGTAATCTGCCATGGGATAACATCTCCACTCCTGAAACAGAGCAGGCTTATGGATCACTTAAAGCTAAGTGAAGAACTTACTTGAAGTAACTCTGTTGAGTAGAAGGATCCACTAAAAGATAAAATGGGCCTTCTCTTGTAGCATAACCTGACCAGTTTTTATTCCTAGAGTACTACTTTTCTTCAAAAAGTTAGGAAAGGCTAATTAAAAAGACAACTTGGTTATGAAGGGCCAGCATATAGCTAAGGAACCAACTGTTTGAACAAAATACATGCAAATTACATTTTTGCTGCTTTTTGCAGCAGCATTTCCAGACATCAGTGGAACAGGCTTCATTGGAGCAAGCTCTGAACAACAGACTCCTCTAAACTCCTCCAAGAACATTCAACACTGATAAGGAAGAAGATGTCAATTACAAGAGCCCATCTCATCCAATGTTCTTCCAAAAATCATAGAACTGGCAGAAGCAAACATTTCATGTCAAGATCTCTGCTTCTGCCAAAGAGAAGAGATCAAAGCCTGAAAATGCTTACCTTTGCACAGTCCTGTATGAAGGATTTGAAAAGATTTTGAGAGTAAAGCAAGCTGCATGGCTAAAGGAGAGCACAACTGTTTGCAGTTAACCCCAAACCACAACGGGCACCAGTTAAAATCCTTCAGTATCAAAAATAGGAAACTGGAATGGGAAGGGCTCATGAGCAGGTAATACCTTTTTATTCTTAACACTGGTTCCTCTGGGGGCAGCAGAAAGTTCAATGCTCAAAACTATCACATGCAACTGTTCTGAAGGACTGGAAAGTGACAACAACTGAACTGAGAAAAGCATTTAAAATTTGTTTGAGGAAGGTAAGTCTGGTTTCTTACAAGCCTTCCTGCTCTCTAGTACTCACTGAAGTCACAGAAGGCGAAGACCACTACAGCTGAGAAAGCAAGGCACAGATTTCTGACTCCACTCCAGTAGAAGAAAAGTCGTATCCTAATCTCTCCTGTCTCATGCAAACACGGGTCCCTGCCTCCAGCCTACCCCCAGGAAGACCCCCCAAATGACACTTCAGAGTACGTAAGGTTAGAAGCTCACTTTCACTGAGCACATCATTTTCCATGGGGGACAGAGACACGAATTTCAGTTGGTTTTGAACTGTCAGCTCTAGCTTAACCAGTCACCTGCAACCCTTCAGCTGCCTTCCCTGGTCACGAGACTCACCCACAACTACTCTTTAGTTGCTTCAGCAAGACTTCAGATTTCGTTTGCAGCAAGGCACAGCACCTTGTGAATTAAGTTTGCTATTCTGTAGACCAAGTACAGCTTCTGGAATTGCAGCAAGAAGAGCAGCATCTTAATGGTTAAAATGGGGCGGGGGAGGGGAGAACATAAATTCAATGAGCCCAAGCAGAGATTCATTAAACACTCGGCTGCAAGCTAAAAATACTAGAATAAAAGTCTCTTTGTGATAAATTACCATCATTTTCTAAACACAGAGCCAGCATTATAGGCTGCTAGCAACTGTAGCTAGTGCCAGACTAGCCCTTTTCTAAAATACTGCATAGAAAGCCACTTTCACAGTATAGAAAGAAGTCTTCTGTCAATAAATATATTAAAATAAAAATATGCTGATTCAGATGCAAAAAGTGGGAATTTTCCCCTACCTTTTTATAATATTATATTTATGTTCTGTATCTACATATTTAAAGTTTGGGGGGTTTTTTTGCTTTTAGAAATAAAGCACAAGACATTTTCTCTATCAGTGTTTTAATTTTTTTACTATTTGCTGTTCTGCACTGACTACCCTTGCAATTCTCACATCCAGCTATTCCCTCAGCAATTCTGTGCTAAACCAGAGGGAATAGGGACAAAATGGAATCTAGCCCTTTTAACAGGTATGCAGTGACAGAATAAGAGGCAACAAAACAAGCTACAACACAGAAAATCTTGATCAGCTATTATGGGAGGGAAAAACCCTCAATCCACAGAGGCTGTGAGATCTCCATCCTTGGAGATCAGCTGCATGTGGCCCTGAACAGCCTGATCAAAGGCATTCCAGTCCCATTTTGAGTCCAGGGTCTGAACCAGACAACCTCCCAACCTAAATTATTCCAGGAATACAATTAATTTTAGAAAGTCCACACAATTCTATCAAGCAACTGGAATATGCACTTTAGGTGCACTTTTGACGAGTTAGACATAAATTAAAAGTAACTCCATTACCAATGAAACAAGATTTTGTCCTTACCCCTGAGGACTTACACATCAGTGTCTACAGCTTTATTTGGATTTAAAACCCCATACTGCAAACAAACAATTCACACTGAATAGTGTGACAATACCTGAAAATACACAAGTAGGACCCAAGTTTGCCAACATCCACTTAAGACATTTAAGCTCTTTATCACTCCAGTTTCCACTAGGCAAGTCTCCTGCGACTGCAAGATCAGAAACCAAAATCCTCTGAATTCATGTACAGTATTTCAGCACTGCATATTCTCTTCTGTGGTTACATCTCACCACTTCAAAGGAAAAATCTTGATTTCCAGATTTAAACAACCAGAATACTCAAGTTAAAAATCACTGTGAGACACAAACAAGCTATACAGAATACTAGTCTCTCAAGATGAAGATATTTGCAAGCATGGAGGGAGGAGGCAATAAGCAATCAGAGAGAAGGGGAAAGAAAAAGAAACAAAACCGACCAACAAAAAAAACCCCCAAAACCCCCAACAACACAAAAAAAACCCCCACAAAAAACCAAAAAATCCACACCAAAAAAAAAAAAAAAAACCCAACCAAACCCCCAAACCCCACAGTAATTCCCAGCAGACTGACTGCTTGTTTGAGTATGTGTTCCCACCAAGGCTAGCTTGCCAGGTTTCACAAACAATATCAATAATGTTACTGATCTCCACTGGTGCAAGCAACAGGGAATCAGGTCCTTGCATCATGTTTCTGAACGCTGAGACAAAGGTTGAGAAATCACTTTCTTCTACCTGATGGGTGAAGAAGTAACATTCACCACTGGAAAGTTACTCTTCTTTAACTGTTTCTTCTATAAATCGTTTTGTAAGCTTGTATTAAAATAGTTTTTACTGAAGTGATCACTGGGTAAAAAGAGCATGTGTTTATCAACCATAGTTTTAACACTTCTCCCAGCTTCCAGTTAAAAACGAGCTCACATTTCCTTCCCACACACACCTGCAATTTTAACATCAGCAGGTTTTAGACTCCACTTTTGAGATTAGCCACATTCTGTGTACAGCTTGCATCCTTCACTACAGATGCACAGGGAAGGTACAGTGATGCATCTATTAGTGCAATTTAAATGCCTATCTCTTTAGATTAATAGCCATACACTACCTTTCTAAGGAAGGAAAATTCATTTTCTTATTTCTAGAAAAGGGAGTTTTTCAGCATGAAAAATCCCCAAGAATAAGTCCAGCCTTTTGCTTTAGTATGGCTTATTATTTCCTTAGTCTATACTTTTCTTTTGTAACTCAGAATAAGCTTAGTCATCCACTATACATACACGAGTGTCTTATGATATGAAAGCAAGACAAAAACAAGATACCAAAAACAAGACAAAGAGGCCAAGGTCTGAAATGAGCAAGCAGCTGATCCTTCACAGGACATCAAGCATAAACCAATGCAACAGCTATCTACTACTATGCCTTGAGAACATCTGTAAAATCTCAATAGAGATTTTTCATTGTCACAAACAGAATGAAAGCATCTTTTTACCATGGACACCTGCCATCAGTGGGCTGGTCATCCTGGAAACAAGTCATGCAAGAGTCAGAGCACATAAACACACAAAAACTCATTGTCTGTGGACACTTTGAAAGGGGCATTAACTTGATAGACAAGAGAAAAATCTACTGTTTTGCTCTAAGGCCAGAGCTAATTTTGTCCAGTCTAAGAAACAGCAGTTTTGGTTGAACTGGCATCTAGCATTCTGCTTCAAGTTGTGTTCCAGCCTCAGAAGCAAGTCTGAGAAGTTCTCAGCAATTTCAGGACAGAAAGGAACAGCGCCTTGAGGACAAGCAACCTTGCTCAATGAATAAGGGAAGTGTTTCAGAATAGGACTTCTATTATAGCCATCTATATGAAAATCTGTACTTTATGATAGTACTCAAAAATAGCATTCCTCTACGGAAGGCTGAAAAAACCCATCTAAGCACAAGGGCCTGATTTCAGTCAGACCTCTGCTAACTTCAGTTCTCTTATTCTGAACTGCCATTGATGACACGAGAATATGGTTGGGTGTATTAAACATGGAAGATTTATGTAATCAATAATGATCCACTCTAAAAGACTGACAAAAATTAATTCTGAAAATATTCACTTGGAAAAAGAAATAGCCCAGAATTTTTTTCAGTTATGAAAAGTAACAGCTGATCCTCCCCTGAGGAAACCACGATAACCTCCTACGGGTTATAAATGATGTAATTCAGACTGCGTGTGGGAAGCCAAAAACATTTGTCTTTTAGCACAAGGTGTCTATTTTAAAGCTGTCACTGCAATATTATCTGTATCCTTAATTAGCTGAGAAAGTTCTTCACCAGTTAACCCTCTCCATTTACACGCAGCCTGGACCCCCTTGCCCCCATCTCCTCCACGACAGCTTTCGGATACAGCGGTGACAACACGCGGAGCCTCGCACAGGGCTCGGTCCCACAGCTTGTCCTTGCTCCATCAGCTGAACTACCTGTCGGAGTTACTCACACAAGCTACTTCAGAAGATTAATCTGCAGCTTTCTCTGTGATGTTCTGGCTGCACTTGCACTTTGCCTGTTAGTACAAAATATGCTGAAAAAATATAGTTTTGATTTTCATTTCACTCAGATTATCAAATGAAGTTTATTTGTAACCTGTAACCCGTATGAAAAAAAGCCATAAAATAATATTACATAGAGGCATGGTGGGAGAACATCAGGTGTTCATTAGCCATAGCATACCTATTTGTGTCTTCAGAGAGTGCCTTGGAAAAGTACAAACAGAAAAGAAAAAAAAACTTCGTACAATACTAGTAAAAAAGTATAGTTCTGCTGCA
Organism: Promerops cafer; assembly: GCA_013398275.1. Lineage (NCBI taxonomy): Eukaryota > Metazoa > Chordata > Aves > Passeriformes > Nectariniidae > Promerops > Promerops cafer. The sequence continues at coordinate 29,066 of VZSE01011087.1, read as the reverse complement.
GAGAGCTCTACAGATAGAAACCTTTAACATTATCTCCACTGCTTCAGATAAATTACACAGTATTACCTTAAGAAAAGAAAAAAGGCAGTCCCAACTTCCACTTAGAGTCAGCTACAACGGTAAAACTTCCTAAGAATTTAGACCAAAGCAGAGGCATCTTATTCTTACACAAAGCAGTGGAGCTTTTCAAGTCCAGGAAAATCTACTGTCTGATGCACCTGTACTGGAATATATGGCTGAGGAGCCTGGGCTTGCAAAAAACCACAAATGACTTCTTGTTCTACATGCCTGAACATTACAGGTTTTTTTTTAATGAGCCTCTGACTCCCTGATAAGGCAGTTCATGTACCTAAGTATCTGCTAAATAGCTGTTTGTATTACACTAAAGCTTTTTTACATAGCATACTATATCATCTTACAAAAATAGGAGCTACAGTTACATTTAAAGCCTTTTTTTTTTTGGTTTAGACAACAAATATTCAACAGCTCCATGAGAAATTGCCCTTGGTACAATTTTGTTAGGTAATAGCAGTTTTAAGGCATCTTGCTCTGCACCCTAAAAATGAGAATTAAGTGACACTTCTTATGATCAAATAGCACTTACTATGCTGTGCACTTTGAATGCCTCTGCCTCTCTGAGTTGGAAGGGGAGCCTGCAGACACACTGCCCACTCTCAGATTTCCTTTCCACTGCATCACTGAAAACCACTGCAACTGAGGAGACTTTTACAAGAGAGACTGAAACAATACCACACTAAAAGGGAAAAGTGACATGCAGAGCACTTACCGGGATATTTGTGTCCTTGCAGTATTCCTACACAGTAGAGAAGACAAAACCCAACCCTTCGATCTTGTTAAAAATCAGCCGAAATCCACCAACTCCGTTAAGCCCCCAGCAACTGCCAGACTGAGTGACTGCTCTGTGTGCTTTTACTTCAGCCGTGGGAAGCGCCTCCTGCCTCAGGAGGGGCCGGCTCTGCCTTGCGTAAGCCGGGTAAACACCGCGGCACCACGCAGCATTGGCTGGAGGCAGAACCGGCATCCTGCTCCTGCTCCATCAATTCATCCATCCCTGGCCCCAAAAAGGAAAAAAAGGAAGCAGAGGGTGTGTTGAGAACAATTCTGCAGCCCAATTGCCTGGCAGCTCTGCAGATGAGGTTCTCAGAGAAACACTGATTTATTTCCTTCTCTTACATAACTGTACCCAGGCATGCTATACCTTTTCTTCTTTTTTTTTTTTAACCATAATTTATTAGCCCAGCTAGCTTTCCTCACCTCCCACACAAAGAGTAATTTCTTAATACACTGAGAATTATACCAGAAGAAACTCTTCAGGCATTGCTATCTCCGTTTTCACTAATACTGTAGGACTGGACACACGACACACCTGCAGATGCCACCTGTGTGTACTGGACTGTCACGGCCAGTGATTCTAAAACAGCTCAATCCTGTAGGATGCATATTTAGAAAGGCAAATCTGCATGTGCCAGACCAGGTTATGAGCTCATTTCTCATTCCACCAACATTGAAATCACTGCATCAAGCCAGTGGGTGGGATAATTTAAATGTCTGAGCCATAAAGTGGTGATCAAGTTACCACGGCTTCCACGTTACCTTGTGGAATTGATCATGCAAATGCTGCGAGGCTGCAGCAACCACGATATGACACAGCAGCTTAACCTTTACATCAACTTTTACATCACAGCTGTAGTGGGTGAAAAAGGGGTACATGGTTACCCTGGCTTAAGCAATGTAGATACAGCCTGACATTTCACATCTCCATGCTGTACATGTGACTGTTGCTCCTGTTTTTGCTGCTCCCTCCTTGGCTTGCCACCTCAATCTCCAAAACACAATTTTATGGACTGATCTGTCAATGTTTTAAGAAGTTGGTTTATCTGTTCTGTTATTTTTTAGCTGGATTTCTTCCCCAGTTCACCTTACAGTACAGCCACTGTGTAACACTCAAACCTAAGAACTGTCAAAACAGCTTTTCTGTTCATAATGCCATAACACTGCATAAGTTGCAGCTCTACAGAAGTCAGCTTCACTGCTGAGAGCAAGATGAATACATCTGTGTTTTCTCTTTTCTCAACCCATACTCCACAGCAAACTTTCCTCTAAGTAATACAGTACAGCTGTCCTGTTACAGGATCTTGTCACCTACCCAGAAAATTTAGCTGCAGAACACCTTGTCATAGGTTATTCTGGATAGTAAAACTATACATAGGCTCAAAGACACTTTTTCCTCCTACCATAGATTACTAAGCACAAAGATACCACTTTTCTCCACAGAAGTGGTTGAGCCACAGCTGCTGAAAGTGCCTGGAGAAACACTGATGTACAGGTGCTCCCTTGTTTCCACTCTTCTGGTTGCCAAAAAAACCACAGGACTGAACACTGTGCTCTGAAATGGAACGGTCATTATCACAGCTATCAGATTACTAAGCTGGCAAGGGTCTAAGGGAAAAACCAAAACCACACACACATCTCCAACTATTTCAACCCAAATAATTTTGCTTATCTGTTTGTGTGTTTATTCTGTAATCCCATTTTACCAATGCAAATGAAGGGATGGGGACCTTCTGCGTCCATCTCAATAGAAACACCAGAGACTCATCAAGCCTGATCTTGAGATTTATGTTGAATCCTCCTACCTGCCAAAAATCAACAGCCTCATGCCACTGGCACACAAACCCAGCTTTTTCACTGGTAACATGTAGATCCTTAAAATGGCAATTTTTACTGGGGTGGAGGAATCACACCACCCCACCTCCCCCATTACTTTCAAGTACGTTCTTTTTCATCCCAGCCTATACAAAGTTGGCAGCTTGAATGCTGTTTTAATCAGGGCTAAGGGTTGCTTTTGTGATTTTGTTTTAAAAGAAGAAAAAAAAGAAAACCACATCAGGACTGCATTAGTATCACTTAACACACAGATATGGCACCAAGAGTACAAAAGGTGCTCTGTATTCAGGTATTTAACCGCAGTGATTAGTTACATTTGTATGACCACTTCTAGGTTGCATTACTTTCCTCACACAAGTTGTAAAACTTGAGTTGTACTGTTTCAAAACATCCTGAAAAGCAGAACCTGGAAGACTAATTTGCTTCTAGAACTCCTTTATTCTCATTTTAGAGATGCAGCTGTTCACCATTCAGGTTAATAAGCTTGTAGATTTCTTTATGCTGCAGCCACCTAAGAAGCAGCTGCAGGTGGATTTGCTTTCTACCACCCCAATCAGCCTCCTGCAGATAACAATCCTTACCTGCTTTCATATTAGTGACCCTCTGGGGCTATCAGGCAACACCACACAATGTCCTTTTTATAGCTAATCATGCCCCATCTTAATCCAGGTTTTTTGAGGGTTTATTTTGCCCCTAGGCACACTTCTATGTGGCTGCCTCTGAATCTCACCCAACAGAGTCTGAACCACTTTGTCTCCCTGCCTGTGTTTACTCACAGCCATGCTATACTCAGCTGTTCTTGTGTCAACATTGCCCCCCACTTTTATGATGAGGAGGGTTTAATGATTTTCAAGGAATCACAAGAACTGTGCGGTGCCTTGAGGACTAGAAGTAAATGCCTCCAGCATTCTGTCGCTAGGCGAGCTATCTGATTTATCCTGGAGTACAGATACCCTGCCAGACTAAAACAATGCAATCTGTAGCCCAAGATATCACTGCTAATTTCATGAAGTGATGCTGAACTGCAGGGGAGGTTCTTTCTTTGAAGTTATTAAAGAAATAAAGAGCTCTATCGTCATGTTCTTCTATCTGACTCACAAACAGATGCTGTACAGTTTGATACAATTACGTGATTTCACATGACATTCAGCATGAGCTCTGAGTTCTAGCATTTCTAGCTGTTCCAGCCAAAAAGACAGCCTTACAGACAGGGGCAATGGGCAACACTATGGCCTCTAGTGCCCACACTGGCAAGAAGCCTGAATGGCAAACTCTTCATGCTGGAGTTAACCATATCAGTATCTTACTACAACATTTCAAGACTGACATTCTAAACACCTGTTGATCATTTTATTCAACTAAACAGGCAAGGAGTGGAATAAAAACCCCACACAGGATAAGAGCTTGAAATTACTGCACACAGGGTATATAAAAACAGAGACTGAAGGAATGGAAACACTGAGAAAAGGCAGCAAAACACCTGGTGGAAGACCAAGATGTGTAGTGATCCCACAGGAGAGGTATATTTGTACACTCAATGCTGGATGTTGAACATACACTATACACAACCTGAACTCTATTTCCCATTAAGTCAGGGGCAAAGCCAATTATATCCAAATAATAAAAATATTTTAGGTATTGTAAGGCATTAACACTGTTAAGGGGTTCCCAGAAGCCTAATCTCAGGTGCATGAGGGAAGAAGAAAGAAGGGAAGATTACTAACTTACCAGCCTTATTAATCTTTTATTGTGGTACGTCATATGTAATCTCTGTGCAAGGAGTTCCCATGTCACACTGCTAATAAAAAGTCATACTACAGTGTTTTAAAGAGATTATAGAGTGGGGGAACCAGCCTGAAGCCAAGAACATACTATTTAGAGTATACAATAGAAATGCTAATCAAATAATCTGCAGGAAGAGGAGAAGGGAAGGAAATGACCTAATCCCCTGCACTACTGTGTGGTGGTTATGGCAAGAAGTAAGAAAGTTCTTACAAGGGCCGAGAAAACAAAGGTCCATTGTTATAGCTAAGGCTTCCAGATAAGAACCCTTTTCTGCATCTCAAGTTTCTGTGACATGAAGGGTAGATGGTACTTTATGAACTCTTCTACACTGACCACTTCTGGAAGGGGTAGGAGAGGTTAGTTACATTTGCAGGACAGCTGAGTAAAAGATCTAAATAGAATCTCGGATTCTTAAGGCACAACAAATGCTCCTTCAAACAGATTGGCCAACTCTGAAGTGTTGTTCATCCGGCCATGGTGATCCTTAAGCAACAGTGGAGCAATTTGTCACCGAAGCAGCCTAGTTACAGAGTGGCAACAAGTCATCACACTGCACAGAGGCATTTCCCATCACAGGAGTCACACTTGGCCATCAGACAAACCTAATGAGCATTTCTTATGAAGTCCTGTTCCACCCTTACATCTTTGTGCGCCTGTTCCTCAGCTACACCAGGAAGTCCTTCACAAGAGAAATGAGGCCCAATGAGCAATTCAACACAGCCACTGTTGCCCAAATAAGACATTTGGGAATTAAGCTGGTCTTAAAACAATGTTGTGGTTTAACCAACCCCAGCCAGTCACCAAGTACCATGCACCTTGCTCACACTTCCCCTGGCCCTTGAGAAAGGCAGGAGAATCAGGGGAAAAAAGGTAAAACCCTCAGGTTGAAATAACAACAATTAAGTAATTGAAATAAACTAAAACAAAAAGTAATAAGGAAAAGGGAGACAACATAGAAGAAGAAAGAAAGGAAACCCAAGACAGTGATGAACCTCACTCACCACCTCACTGACTGATGCCCACACCATCCATGAGCAGCAGCCAGCCCCGCCCAGCCAACTCCTTCCAGTTTATAATACTGGGCATGATGTCCTCTGATATGGAAATCCCTTTGGTCAGTTTGGGCCACCCATCTTGGCCATGCTCCCTCCCAGCTTTTTGTGCAGCTCCTGGCTGGCAGAAGATGGGACCCTCTAAAGTCCTTGATTCAGAGTAAGCAGTGCTCAGCAAAACATCAGTGCATTAACGCTATTCTCATCCTAAACACAAAACACAGCACTGTATCAGCTGCTATGAAAATTAACCCTATCCCAGCTGAAACCAGGACAGGTGGTTCTTCTCCTGGCTTCAAGTACCACCTGAAGCATCAGATGTGCTGAATTCCTAAAAATTCAAGACTGAAAGGATGATAAGCAAAGCCTCATTCTGCTGAAAGCACATTTGTTTCCAAAAAGGTCAAACTGATGCAAGTCATCTGCCAAATCAGAGCCATACAGATGTAGTTGCACCAGGCTTCTTTCCGAGACTGTAAACTTTAATTTCCCAAGTACCTGGAAAAAGCTATTGTAAAAGATTTATTTTTAAGTTCTCTAGGATCATTTCTGGTTCAATTCATCTTGGCTACGCAAAAGCACTTCCTTGAAGAATTTTTTAGATGTTGTTCAGCAATCTTTCAGTATCAGAACCCAGATTCACTGAGCTTCAGGTATTATGGTTTCCCCTAAATAAAGAAAGGGAGGCCCAATTTTAATTAATTTCCAAGACACAGTTTTTTTACTTGCAAAGCCTTTAAGGTTATAGCAGAACTAGCTGAACCTGCATTACCTGAAATGTTTCATTNACAGGATAAGAGCTTGAAATTACTGCACACAGGGTATATAAAAACAGAGACTGAAGGAATGGAAACACTGAGAAAAGGCAGCAAAACACCTGGTGGAAGACCAAGATGTGTAGTGATCCCACAGGAGAGGTATATTTGTACACTCAATGCTGGATGTTGAACATACACTATACACAACCTGAACTCTATTTCCCATTAAGTCAGGGGCAAAGCCAATTATATCCAAATAATAAAAATATTTTAGGTATTGTAAGGCATTAACACTGTTAAGGGGTTCCCAGAAGCCTAATCTCAGGTGCATGAGGGAAGAAGAAAGAAGGGAAGATTACTAACTTACCAGCCTTATTAATCTTTTATTGTGGTACGTCATATGTAATCTCTGTGCAAGGAGTTCCCATGTCACACTGCTAATAAAAAGTCATACTACAGTGTTTTAAAGAGATTATAGAGTGGGGGAACCAGCCTGAAGCCAAGAACATACTATTTAGAGTATACAATAGAAATGCTAATCAAATAATCTGCAGGAAGAGGAGAAGGGAAGGAAATGACCTAATCCCCTGCACTACTGTGTGGTGGTTATGGCAAGAAGTAAGAAAGTTCTTACAAGGGCCGAGAAAACAAAGGTCCATTGTTATAGCTAAGGCTTCCAGATAAGAACCCTTTTCTGCATCTCAAGTTTCTGTGACATGAAGGGTAGATGGTACTTTATGAACTCTTCTACACTGACCACTTCTGGAAGGGGTAGGAGAGGTTAGTTACATTTGCAGGACAGCTGAGTAAAAGATCTAAATAGAATCTCGGATTCTTAAGGCACAACAAATGCTCCTTCAAACAGATTGGCCAACTCTGAAGTGTTGTTCATCCGGCCATGGTGATCCTTAAGCAACAGTGGAGCAATTTGTCACCGAAGCAGCCTAGTTACAGAGTGGCAACAAGTCATCACACTGCACAGAGGCATTTCCCATCACAGGAGTCACACTTGGCCATCAGACAAACCTAATGAGCATTTCTTATGAAGTCCTGTTCCACCCTTACATCTTTGTGCGCCTGTTCCTCAGCTACACCAGGAAGTCCTTCACAAGAGAAATGAGGCCCAATGAGCAATTCAACACAGCCACTGTTGCCCAAATAAGACATTTGGGAATTAAGCTGGTCTTAAAACAATGTTGTGGTTTAACCAACCCCAGCCAGTCACCAAGTACCATGCACCTTGCTCACACTTCCCCTGGCCCTTGAGAAAGGCAGGAGAATCAGGGGAAAAAAGGTAAAACCCTCAGGTTGAAATAACAACAATTAAGTAATTGAAATAAACTAAAACAAAAAGTAATAAGGAAAAGGGAGACAACATAGAAGAAGAAAGAAAGGAAACCCAAGACAGTGATGAACCTCACTCACCACCTCACTGACTGATGCCCACACCATCCATGAGCAGCAGCCAGCCCCGCCCAGCCAACTCCTTCCAGTTTATAATACTGGGCATGATGTCCTCTGATATGGAAATCCCTTTGGTCAGTTTGGGCCACCCATCTTGGCCATGCTCCCTCCCAGCTTTTTGTGCAGCTCCTGGCTGGCAGAAGATGGGACCCTCTAAAGTCCTTGATTCAGAGTAAGCAGTGCTCAGCAAAACATCAGTGCATTAACGCTATTCTCATCCTAAACACAAAACACAGCACTGTATCAGCTGCTATGAAAATTAACCCTATCCCAGCTGAAACCAGGACAGGTGGTTCTTCTCCTGGCTTCAAGTACCACCTGAAGCATCAGATGTGCTGAATTCCTAAAAATTCAAGACTGAAAGGATGATAAGCAAAGCCTCATTCTGCTGAAAGCACATTTGTTTCCAAAAAGGTCAAACTGATGCAAGTCATCTGCCAAATCAGAGCCATACAGATGTAGTTGCACCAGGCTTCTTTCCGAGACTGTAAACTTTAATTTCCCAAGTACCTGGAAAAAGCTATTGTAAAAGATTTATTTTTAAGTTCTCTAGGATCATTTCTGGTTCAATTCATCTTGGCTACGCAAAAGCACTTCCTTGAAGAATTTTTTAGATGTTGTTCAGCAATCTTTCAGTATCAGAACCCAGATTCACTGAGCTTCAGGTATTATGGTTTCCCCTAAATAAAGAAAGGGAGGCCCAATTTTAATTAATTTCCAAGACACAGTTTTTTTACTTGCAAAGCCTTTAAGGTTATAGCAGAACTAGCTGAACCTGCATTACCTGAAATGTTTCATTCCCACAAAACCAGATCATTTGACCACGGACTTGTACAGGGAATCCTAAGACAGTTGCTACAAGTAGTAACATTTTCAGTTCTGAAAAACATCTTTATCACAGTGATGAAAAACATTTCATGTTACATTATTCATTCAGATTAGCAAAAAAAAGATAGGAAAAGTATTCAGTTATAGAAATTCAGCTATAACTGGCTGTCTCCCTGCACTCACATTCTAGGGAAAATATATATTAAGAGGGACAAAGTTTAAAAACTATTCAGTACAGTTTCTAATCAACTCCCACATAACACAAATGGAACTCTTACAAGAAGGTAAATATATTTACCCTCAAAGAGATCGTGAAGCAAAAAGTCAGGTCTATCCAACAGCCCTCTGCTTTATCCTAAATTCCTAACCACACTTACTAAACGCTTGACACTCAACATTTTGACTATAGTCCCTCTGCAATTTCAGTAGAGAAAGTGCTGGATAACCTCAAAACAGCCCCCCTCACTTCTGCATGTCAGTGTCCCAAGTCCGTAGTTCATACCTGAATATTTTGCAAATCACTGCTACTAAACACAACCATCTTACTATATTCTTCCTCCTCACTTCAAACTTTAGACAGTCTTAACACAAGGTAGAAAGCTTGGTCCTTTCTAAACATATCACCTCCAGCATTTGCACATGAAAGCATATGACCTATATTCCTCTGGAGAGCTGTCAGGGGGCTGCCTCCTCTCTGCAAGCCAAGGGTCAGGTTTGCACGGTGCCCTGCTAGGAGATGTCAGAGCTCTGTACACACACACAGGCTTCAGCATCTCTGTTTCCTGTACTTCTGACAGTCAAGGACATCTTTTTAGGAATATTTTAAATACTGTTTTATGAGCTCAGGTACAGAACAAATGTTACTTTAGGCAGTAACCCAAGAGGACAAGAATTGATTACTTGTCACACGCAATAGGTTTCTAATAGAGGTATACTGAAATATGTCCAGATACATTAAAAGCTGACCTGTAAAAACTAAGGTGAACCAACTTTTATGCTAATACAACTTGCATTTATACATGAACACAAAACTAGCTTTTTGCACACTTTAGTTCCCATGTGCATCACCTCCTACAGCCAGCAATTCAAACAGGACCGTTCCAGTATCTTCTCGTGTTGAATCACCTGCCTGTTCACATTTTGTCACTGCTCAGAGAAAAAAAATCCCATACTAGTTGATCAGATCTTTTTTTTTCCTTTCTAATCTCACAGGCAACGCATGATTTAGCATATACAGGCACAATACTTTACTTCCTACACTTCTAATCCAATTTGAGTAAGAGGTTTAATGCTTATAAAAATAAACAGGCAGCTGCACTTTACCTCTATGCAGGCACTAACACCTAACAAAAAAAGGGTCATTCCCAAATAGTAGCAGTTCAGTGCTAGAGATGCCATCCCGAAATTCTGCTCCTTGGCTGAGACAGAAATACAGTTACTTCTTTAGAGGTACAAGGGAGAACTGGTAGCTACTCTTGGCTCTTGTCACATGCAATGTTTGGTATTGCTGTGCCAAATATACTCCCAGCAAAAAAAGCCCAGGACAGAACACCTCAATCATGGTCCCTATTTCTATAGGGACCCAAAGGACTTTGGTCTGACTGTACGGTCAGGTTTTAATTAAGAGCTAAGGAAATCATTATGTTTCACATTTGACTTACAGTTGCAGGTTTTCAATGTTATCACTAGTTTCAAATTTTCACTTTTCTATGTCCAAAGAAAAATGTTACCTTCAAATAAGGGGAGGTATCTAGCTCAATATGGCAACTTTAAGTTAGTACAGCCTTCAGTTACAACCGGAATAAGAAATATTCCCAAGAGTGTGGGTCATAAAAGATAAGCAAAGGCATTTTGGTACTAAGAGTGGCCTGTTTGTTTTCAAAAGAGCCAGGCATTTGAAATCTGTATTGCTTCTTGTCTACTCAGCATATGTCAGACAAAATTTAGCAGATGAAGACAAGAGTAATTTTAGATTGGTCGAGTACAGGGGTAGTGGCAGGCACCGTGGCAGAACATTTTTTCAGCAACTGCCAAAGTGGTGCACCCATCATGAGGCAGTGTTAAAAAGTTCAGCTGTAGTTTCATGGACTGCCCCAGCATTTTCAGTGATGCTACATCACATTACAACTCTAATGCAATTACATTAGCAAGGCAGCACTTCGACTCTTCGTAATTCTACCAGCAAATAAAGTGTTTCTGAAGACAAAAAATGTTCTTCCTTGATCCACAAGAATTCCACAGAATCCACCAGAATTCTGTGAGAATATAAACCTTCAAAATTTGGCCTAGTAACTAAGACTGTTAAAACTGGGGTTTGAGAACACGAGTTCAGCGTATTTCTCATCAACTAATACTAGTTTATTTACTTGACATAAAATGTTTAAGCAAAACAGCTCAACAATTTCTTCTGAAAAAAAAACCCAACCCCAAAAAAACCCCCCAAATCACTAAACAAAAACCCATGCTTAAAGCTCTATCTTGGCCAGGACTCTGGCTCTCTGTACTTACCAGCTCATATTTCAAAGCTATCTGGAGAAGCCTCCAAAGCAAAAAAAAGGTTGAACAGTTAAAGACAGAGCTAGATTTGAACTAATATAAGCATGCAATCAAATCTATATTTCTTTCTCATTCAGGCATTTTTCTGACATGTAGAAGAATCTTCACACTTGCAAACTCACTTCTAGTAATGACCTCTGCTTTGCACTTTGTACCTTGAGAGGCAGGCTTTGTGCAAAGAATTACTTGTTTTCTTTCAAAGAAGAATTTTTCCATTCAGGAAATAGGAAGCACTGTTGGGCAAATACATTGAAAAGAGCATACAGCCACAAAAAACAGCAGTTCCGACAGCACCACAACCAAGTGATTTTTGAACTGTACCAGACTCAGAACACAGTAGTACTTTAGAGAGTTTGGAAATAAATTTCACATGATTTACAGCATCACTTATTAACCACATTGACTGGTTAATATAGTACAGATTTCTTCCTTTCTGAACCTTGGGAAAGAGATTAAGAGAAGCCTCTGCTTTAACCCATGGTGTGCCCTCCAGATACCCAAACACAGCCTATGTTTGGGTATCTTCCACAGAAACCTTAGGCCCTGTTTTTCTAGTACAGCAAAGTTAGCAGTAACAATCTAGTCTGGAGGAGCCATTTCATTTTCTCCTTTTCAGTCTGCCATTAAGCGCAGACCGATTCATTCCAAGAAATCTGGCTCTTCAGAAGCCATCTTTGAAAGCTTTTTGGGGTAGATTGGCTCTCTCTGGACTGATATTGTTTGTGAACATTGTTTCAAATGCTAATTGCTACTCACAGCTCAGCGGTGCCTCGTTCACACGTATTCATAGGCGTTTGTAGAAACCCTGCTCACGTTCAATTCGCTGCTTGTCATCAGTTACTCTTGTGCTCAGTGATGCCTCCTGCCATCCCATTGAATAGCAGAAGGCTCTGAGGTAATGAACTGTCATGGGCAACCTTGACACAAGTTAACAAGTCACTACCCAGATTCGGCAGAGATGTCTGATATATTCAATCTGCTGGACCCATGCAAATTCAAAGTAAAACAAAACAACAAAAAATCCCTCAAACATTTAAGGAATACCATCTATGTAATTAACTACTCAACAGAAATAATAAAAAAACCTAAAGAACTTCAAATATGGCACAGTCATTGGAGCCAATTTGACACTAGACACCCAGTATGACTTTATGAAGTGTCAGGTGAGTTTTGATGAAAACAAGTTTGTCAGGCTGATCATTGGAGCTGCCTTTAGTACTCACTGTATGCTGCCTCAATGCAACTTAGTGGCAGAACAAATTTTCAAGCATGTTCAGTCTCACTCCAGCAACATCAACCCCAGCTGTAGAACAGATTGTGTCTAAACATAAAGAAAGAAAGAAAACATTTTCTCTGGCTTAGCAGCCACTGTTGTACCTAAACTTTTTAAAACACTGAAGTCATTCTGCACTTTTAGCATTTCACTGATGGAAGTGTGTGGATTACACATCCTCAAAATAAACCCTGAACCATACAAATAACTAGAGCACTGTCAGAAGCTTGCCCTCCTCAATTTTATAATAGGTATTCCTTGCGTGCAAACATGACTGCTAGGACAAAAAGATGCACGGTCAGCCACTCAGTTATCAACACTATACAATGTTACAAAACCAACATGAGGAGTATATCAGCTCCAAAAATTGTGTTAGTTTCTGAGGTGAAGCATTTTTCTTTAGTAATCACTTCCAAGCTGAGGCTTTTTTTTCTTGTTAGAAGGGAGGCACTTCGTTTAAATTGCAGAAAAAATTTTAAAAACCCAACAGCAATAAAAACAGGTCAGCACAAAAAACCTATTTTCTATAAAAGTCTTCCCCTTAAAACCAATTTGTGGCCAAAGCTCTTCATTTTGAAAGTACAGTTTAATATCATGGTGGGAAAGAACCTATAACTTTAGATATACAGCTATTTAACTTTCATTATACCTAAAACTGAACAGTTATAGCAGCTCTCTCATATCAGAAACAAGATACACTTTTTTCATTTATTCAAAAGACTGATGTAAATATTACAGGCAAAATGCAGATGTCCATTTCAAAGTTTCAGCCCTGAAACTTGCCCAACAAGAACTGTGAGTTAGAGCTCGGTGCCTGTGGAGCAAAGCACCACTTTTGGGAACAACTGAACATTCCCAGTTTTGTGACAGAGACCTGTATTTTACTTCTTCTGGTATTAAAACTTACAACTAAGCATCCTCACATTTGCTGTACTGGGATTTGCCAAAGTCCAGCTGCAGGACTAACTGTATGTTTTACTTGTTCTAGGCCCTTCTTTTTAAAAAGAGAACTGAGCCTAACATGAAGGGGTGTGAGTTTAGGAATTACTGGATTTCTTTTCATAGCTAGTCCTGTCTCTTCCAGTCATCCTCCCTCATTCAGCAATATGAAAATCTTCACATGTTACTTACTAATTATTTTATTAATATATAGAAATAAATGTATTTGTTTCCCAAAGACATAGCATGGTGCTTATTCCTTGACTTTTAATATATAAGTCTACCTAAACCATAAAAATTGTATAAGAAAAAGAAAGGCTACAATTCTCACCCCCAAAACAATACCACTATGATTGTATACACTGAAGCAGCAAGATTTATCTTTACTGGCAAAAAAAAGGTCCAGAATACAAAAGTTAAGCAAAGATAACAGAAGGCCTAACAAAGGGGCATTGAAATATTACAGTCAAAACTCCCAGTGAAGTGGCAGCCAACTGAAATCAAAGATCATAAGAAAAGCTTTCTTGTTAATTGAAAGCAACATGAAGTCTCTTTTTGACCACAAATGCACAGAGTAATCTGAACCAGCTCCAGCGTACAGAGGACTGAATCCTCTGACAGAACTTCAGCCTTTCAGGTAACTGCCTGCAAACTCAACATGCTCCAAAGATGGTTTTTAGTGCCACAAATGAAGATTCTCTAATTAAATTTTAAAAAGTAAAAATACTTGCAGCCCATAAGTTTAGCCCAGATTGGAATTCTGCAACAAGATACTCTTCCTTAAATGTCTTTTTAAAGCGTGCCAAAACCATTAGTTAAAAGGATAATCTAAATAAAGCCATTGTTAAAAAAATAAAACTACATCATGTCGTGACTGGAACAGCTAAGGTACTGGTCAGAGAGGAAGGATTATTTCCTGGCACAGTAACAAAGCAGCAGACTTAGTTCCCTCTGTCTTTTTATTACTATATTAAACCTTCCCAATGTTTCACAAAAATAAAACTGAGATTTGTAGCTCATTTGATTAGCAGATGATCAATTGTACTGACCAGCAGGACTGACCTTGTTTCTAAGCATACTGTTCAGAATAAAAAAAAAAAATTAAATTGAAGCCCATATTGTTTTTCATCATCTACCAGGTCACTTCACCAAACCTGATACTTGAGTCCAATTATGCAGTAGGTAAGGATTCAGCTGCACTGAAGGCAACTGAATTCGGCAGCATAAGCAAGATCACTATCAGCCTATCTATGCAAGACTGTACTAGAGCAAATCTTGGCTGGACGTGTAATTTAATTCACCACTCTGATTCTGGATAAGCCCCAGACCTTCAAAATAATTACCACCACAGACAATGTTCACTGTCAGGTATAGCATTTAAGCTGTGTACTGTTTCTCTGAAGAGATGAAGCACTTAAATGTCAGGTACCCTCCAGCTTCTCAAGCTACCAGCTTCAACACTGCTTCACAGCTCTTCCTAGAGTTTTTCCAAGTGTTTTTGGCCTATGTACAAGTACTTGAACACAGCAAGTTCTCTCTGACCACCATATTTCATTGGATACAAACTTCTTCCTAATGCATTTTCCAACGAGACTCTCAAGTTTATAAAACAAAGCTGTAACACATTACTTTTAAAGGTCTACACCATACTGCACTACCTCTTGAGCTTCCCCTTGAAACACACTTGCAGAGTTAAGGAATTTTGGACTAAGAATTCATGATAGAAACTTGACAGAAAATCAAGAGGCACAGTGAAATACAGGGCTGATCAGAAACTAAAATAAATATGCAGCAAGAATTCAAGTCGGCAAACTCATGTTGAATAACGAAGTGGTGTTTCCCATACCTAAAATGTTTCAGGCTGTTAACCACCAATACTGACTGCTCATAACTAGTTTCAGGACTTTGGCAATTGAAACAGAAACAGCAGCCATTGAGGTAGTGATACCTTTGATCATGAAAAACATGATTATGATTAGCATCTCATGCCTATTTTCTCCAATCCCCTGAGACGTAAAATAAAACTACAGACATTTTCAAAGTTACATGCCGAAAGTCCTCTCACTATTAATCACACCCTTTGTACTTGAGGTTGTATTCTCCATTTCACTAACATTAACTCCACTTGAAAACTGGTCTAAGCAAGGTAAAGTTGATGTTCTCACGACACCACATTACTACTTTGGTTCAAGCAATACTGAGAGGAGGCAGCAGCTGTTGTCCTCAAACCAGAGGGCTAAGGAAAAAGAACAAGCCACAGACACATTCACAGGCAAAGCTACAGAAAGCAATGCAAGAATTTTAAGCCTACCACATCAGAAGGATATATAGTCAGTCTAATAACACAACTTAGGGCACAGCTCCCTGAACCTCTTAGGAAACTCCCACAATTACTTTGTTTCACTTGAGTTAGGGAGAAAACTCTGCTCATGGATAAACTCTGGTCAGCAGGTCTGGAGTAAAGACAGGCCAAGGACTGCATAGCTCAGATCTGGGGAGGGGGAGCTGTGTGGAGCAGTCCAGGGAGGTGACATGGAGAAGGCATCATTCTCATCAGGCAGTAAATATTGTATCAGAGCCTCTGGAAATAACCTTAGGTAGAAATCCAACATTAGGGCATGAGAAAGTAAATTTGGCACAGTTTAGAAGGCATGTCACTAATATAATAATCTGCATTTTACAAATGCTGTGGTTGCTGTAGAGAGATACTATCCAATGAACTACTTAAAGCATTCTCTTCCACTTATCTTAAAAAAATACAGTGATTAGAGAACAAATACCTTTACAGATAGTTACAGCAAGACAATAGAAGTAGTTTGTACTGTTCTACACTTGTACTTTGAGCAGCTTATCTCAATCAAAATCTCCCAGGGGTAAATAAAAGCTCTATTTGAAAGGAACTCAAGAAGTAGTTACCAAATTCTCTAGACAAAAAATTTGAAAAGAAGTTCATGTGCAAGTAAAAAAGTTTGTTCTGGTAGAACAACTGTGATGCAAACTCACCGTCTCCAAGCCCCTCGAGATTGTAACCGCGCTTCCACTTGGATTTACGATACATAATCAAAAGCCTCCCGCGCAGAGGGAAAGGGACCTGTTGGTGATGGTGGCTGTCAACAAGGAGCTGAGATCAGTTAGCTGCTAGTGCAGACAGGACAACGATTTTCAACACTGCGAGAGAAAGCCAGAGTGAGACCATGTGGTTAAGCCCCATCCACATCAGCAATTGGTAACTGGCAGAGGCACAGGTAGGAGATCTACCTGTCACTCACAGCCACTGTAAAGAACAGTTTTGTAGAGGTTGGCTCAGTGTCTCCTGGGATACAAGTGTCTTTGAACACAGCATACATCCTTCCCTCCAGTCAGTACTCCTACTGCAAAGCAACCCAAATGCTCAGATCTTCAACATTGAGGGAATTCAGTTGCCAGTTGGTGCGCTCAGGATTTACTGAAATTTAGGAATATATTCTGGAATTATACTGGATAAGTCATAGTTCTACATTTACAGAAGACTGTGAGTTGCAGGTAAGCTTTAGACAAGTGCTGTCAACAGACACCCTGGCTGTGTGTTATTCAAAACTGTGCAAAATAAAGGGATGAAAGGGCTGGCTTTAACTTCAAACTACTTAGAGTAAGGGGAGTTGGACCAGATGAACTCCAGAGTTCCCTTCCAAATTCTTCTCTTCGTTGACAAACCTGGCCACTAGCACAAGGCATGAGCTTTGCATGCAAAGACAGAAGCCCTGCATCACAGAGCTGTTATTTATCACCTATTTGCATGATTGCAGGAATGCCTGAACTTAGCTGTTAACAAATAGCAGGAACACATTCTGCAGTTAAACAATTTTAAGGTGGCATAAGGCACTGCTGCCTGCAAAAGCAGCAGGCCTGCCTGTGGCCCAGCAGCTACATGGCACAAGGTTCTGTACAACCACGATTTCCACAGACCCATGCTCCAAACTGTTTCTCAACTGGATTTACTCAGTGCTGAGTGCACCTGGACAGACAACAGGAACAAAGAGCTAGGACCACCTTCCATATGACTGTATTCATTTCCAGAAAAATAGTAAAATTGTGTATTTTTAAGTGCAGGGACTAATTAATAGTGAGATAACAGGAAATAAGAATTTATTTCTGAGCAGTACTTAAAAGCTATGTTAAATCTTGAAAAACAAGGAAACTTTACTCCCATTTTTAACTAGAGCTAATTTTGTTTTCTGTATACTCACTCTTCTATTCAACTTACTTTGCTCTTTTAGGTAACAGAAGTTATACTCATCAGTAAAAGATTGTTTAATTCAGCAACAATCTTATTAGCATGCATATGGAGTTAAAACTAAGCTTATATGAAGGTTGTTGTAAAATTAAGCTTGAAAACAAGCACAGTAACAGCAATAAATGTAAAAATTGAAATTCTGTCTCAATTACAAAAAGACACTTGGAACAACCTATAGTTCTGTCTTTATCAAGGCTTAGTCATTTCCTGTACATTTCTTCACAGGACAATATTTTGTCTGCTCACATTAATGCGAGGTACCTCCATAATCAGTTGCTACAATAAAACCTGGGATACACCAACATTAACACAGGTTATGGTCCAGTTGGAAAACTCTCCCACCAAGAATTCTACTGAATTGGTCACTTGCATGCTGGGAAAGCATCTTCTGACACTGCCTGGCAAAGATAACCTCAAAAACTGAACAGGCCCCAACAGAGACTCCAGTACATGGAGTGAAATGAGAAGAGAGGTACAGGTCACAAAATATAGTCTCTGAAGATTGTGAGATAATATCTGAAGATTGTCAAAGCTTAAGTAACATTCCCAAAGACTAATCAGCATCTCTGAGATGAAGTCTAAAATATAAACTATGGCTGAGAACTAGACACCTGACTTAAAACCATGCTTAGTACTTCAGCATAAGAGTGAGGTCTAAGAAAAACCACCAACTGCCATGGCTAAGCTTACAATACAAACTAACTTGGAATTCCCACATACTTTGACTACAAGGATTATTATTAATAGGGAATGTAGAACTCATTGCGACTTTGAGTCTCTCTCTATCAAGAGAGACTCCCCCATTTAGATGCAGGTCTCTGAAGCACTGAGCAACTTTCCCCTCTGCTAGAGTTGTTAAAGTTGCAGAGCAGAAACCAGAACAGACTGCCATTTAATAAAAGCAGCCTCAGCAGCAGTGAAAGGGAAAACCCAGGCTTCATCGAATGCCATGCTGCTCCACGTCAACACAATGGAGGGGAATCCTGTTCCACTCTGAGTGCTACGAGCCACCTGGCCAGAAGCCATGCTTATGCACAGCTACTTGGCCTTGAGGGTTGAAAATAAAAGATGAACAGCCAAAATCTGAGGCCAGCAGACACAGCTGTCAGGCAGGGATCAGCAGACCTAAGGACTGTAGCATTACAAACGCTCCAGCCCATATTGGTTGCCAGTTTTGCACTATATCCTATTCTTTCCCTCAGTTATTTCCTTCCTCTCTTTGTCTACCTACCATAATTCCTACTTGTGCTCTGCTTCTCTCCCCTACCTCTTCCCTTTTTTGTATCTTCAGAGTCCAAGGTCTTTCTGTCAGGCTTCTTTCTATTCATACAGCATGGAAGTGCTGAAAAATCAAAGTTCACAAGTTTTGGTACGTTCAGCTTTCTGTCTCAAGATTTTATAAAAACCAAGTTTCTTGAAAAATGGTTGACAGACTGTGCTTTTAACACTGTCCTCAGTCACAACATATCAGTCAGTATTGAAAAAAAGAGTTCACAAATAATGCAGTGTGCTGATTTAGCTTCTACAAACGGAGAGTCTGGCCACTGCAGAGACATCTGATCCACAGCTCTCACTGACATGAACAGTCCCTAGCCACACAAATAAAGACTGTCATGGTTCTTCCCCAAACTCCTGCAGGGAAAAAAATTAAGATGATAGCAGATTGGATAGAACAGCTCTAAGAAAAATCAATAACAGTAACTGTAAAATCTAAAATTAAAGTAAGTCTGTTTTTGATGCTTTCAGTACACACGGTACATTAAATTTGGCATAAGCCCAATGGAACATGAAGTACTTGTGGACAATGTCTGCCAAGAGCTAGAAATACAGTACTTAGTCTTTAAAGAACAAACAGAGAGCCTCAGTTCATTTTTACTTTATGCATCTGAAAAAAAATTAAATCAAGGTGATCTTTCTGGGGGAACATTTTGTATTAAATCTAATTGGCATGCTTTGTGCAATGCTGAGTGGAACCCATGCCCATTGGCAAAGAATCACTATTTGTCATTTTATAATCCCTTCCACTTGTGACAAAAGGATACAAACAGATGTTAGACCTCCTCACATTCCAGAACACTGTGCTTTCCTGCTCAGCATCAGGTTTGTGCCTCACGTAAGCTCTCTACCTGGTCCTCAGTCATGTTGACACTTCTAAATATCTGACACAGTGAAAGCAGAAGAAAAATGGGAAGCCTGAACTCAGGGAACTCACGCTGCACTACCATTTTTTTCATCCACCTTCACATTTGTTGGTACTTCATTAGTTTACATGCATCAAAGCAGAGCAAGGTTTGATTAGAAATGGAATACTTATTTGCATTTCTGTAGCAGCCTCCAAACATTAACAAATTAAGCATCAACACACCTGTGAGTTCCTTACCTTTCTTAAAATAAGGACAAAAAACAAGAGACAAGCCTAACACCCATCTGGGGCTTTGGAGACATCATGCACCATCTCAGCACACAGGTTCCTCTCCCTGCCATCTCCTATATCCTGAGCTCTTTCCTAGTTGAACAGGACAGTGGAGCACAATTCCAGCTTTGTTACGTCTCAGCCGCAGCCCTGCCTTGGGAAACTGGAGCAGCAAGAGAGGAGGAAAAAGGCAATGCTACACTTGACACCAGCCCAAAGTGAGGCAAGAAACTTCTCATGCCATCTCACTCTACATGTCAGCCAAGCACTACGTGAATCTTTAAAGCTGTCATTTTTCTTGGTGATTGAGGTTTTGAAATATATAAAGCAGCCAGACAAATCTGCCTGTTACTCCTCCTCGTTAATAGCTGTAAAATAATAGAATGGCTACAATACTTGCAATTGTGGACTCAAGAGACTGAAAGACACCAGACACGTGATTATTAACGCGATAATGTTCGCTTCTCCCTATGACTGGTCTCTCTTGGCTTTAAAGTAAGCATTAACTCTTCCCTCACCCTTTGGATCAGGCTCCTCTCTCTGCTCCTGTTTATACATAGGAAACTTGAACCAGTCCCTCCCCAAAGCTGGGGGAGTAAGGGAAAGGCAGCAAAAATTCTTGTAACACTTCCCCTCTTGAGGTAGAGGTTCCTCTTTCTGTCTATGCGTATCTCAGAAGAGTGATATATGAATGCTTATTTCAGAGAGGAAAAAATTAAATAGCCTATATATATCAGCACAGGAATTCAAAAGTAGTTGCTGTACCTAAGTCACAAACGGTTTAAAAGCCACACTTTCTACTAGAGCATCCTGACTTTTCTCAGCCAGCAGTGAGAGGTAAAAGAGGTACAAGAACCCACTCTACATTCACATCTGCTGCTCAGAAACCCTCTGACAAAGCTAAAATACTGGCCACAGTACTGACTGCATAAATATGCACACGTGTAAGAAAAAAATGGATAAAAATAAAAGCTATTTGGGCATTTACTTGCCTGCATCATCAAGTTGAGTTCCTCAATTTCAGCAGGTGGCTGACAGCCTTAATACAGTAATACATCACTTATTTTAAAAATGACAAGAGAAAAAACCCACCAAGCTGTTACCCATACCATGGTACACTCCATCCCTCAGGAACAACCTTGAGCAGTTTACAGAAACCTCATCCAACAGGCAACAGCTCACACTGCACCAAAAGGGAAAGTTCAACTGGAATGATATTTCACATCCACCAAATGCAGCACCTAATAAATACTAAAACAATTGATGTGGGCTACCAGCAGCATAGCAATTACCTTATTATTAAAAAAAAAAAAAAAAAGAAAGAAAAAGAACAAAGATCCAGCATGATGGATCCACCTACCACAGGAATCAAGAGATGATGACTTGGCCATGAAAGTCATCTAAGTACAAAAGGGTGATCACCTGTCTTCAGACTAATATGCATTACAATGTAATTTGTCTAAGGCTTGGTCTGCTAATCTCAGGGTACGAAGTGCAGTTATAAATATATATTATATGTATGTATATATATGTATCTGTATACATATGTATGTATATTAAAACACAATCTTTTAACTTTAAGAGGCACAAGGACAGCAGACTGGAGCAGGAAGCACTGTGTTTCTGAAGTGTCAGCACTACCATCACAAATTTGCCTCAACATTATCACACGAGAAAAAGAACAAATGAAACATTAAGTGTCTGCTCTCAGGCCGTCTGGTTCTCTGCACTACCTACTGAAGAACTGTTACACCTCTGCCCTGTTAAAAAGCAGTTTTTAACTGTCTCTAAGTCTCAGGCCATTCAAGCTGGCTGTATCCCAGCTCTTTATTGAAAGTACATTAAATAAATACCCCCACAACTAGTGGGTGCTGGAATTAGGTGTTACCACAATGACTTGTTTTACAGCTGGACTATTATCTTCTCCCTTTGTAACTATTCAGCTGCACAGACTGTGTGCTCATGCCACTTGCAGGCATGGTACAGTTTTTTGTGGACGTCTGAAAGCAGCATCCTAAATCTGAAACCTAATTACCATGAAAGCCTGATCATGAAGATGAAAATAGCAGTATTGACTGAACAGTCCATAACTCTGGCTTCTCAAATATTAAGTCAACTACTCTGGTTTCCTACACAGGAGGAACTCTCCCAGTTTCTATCAGTAGATTCTGTAGCATGTTCCTAAATCCAAAAGATGGGAGTTGCCCAGCAAAAAGGAGTCAGATCCAAATCCAAGAGGGAGCACATACCCTACCTCCAATATTAGTAAGGGTTGAAGCCACTTTACTCTCTTGCACTGCAACACAGAAGTTCAAAGTCATTACCTTCTGCTAACCTTAAAGTACAGCAGCAATCTAAACACAGCCACTCAAATATCTACCTGCACTTATTTTCTTCTACGTTTAGCACTCCTCAGAGTATTTGAAGTGGCTCAGAAAAAAAGTAAACCAAGCCAAACAAAGAAAAAAAAATAGTGGGAAATTACAGAACTGACATTTTTAGAATATAGCAGTTAATCCCAAGAGGTGCATTAAAAAAGCAAAATGAGCAACAAGTTCTTTAAAAGTGAGTAAATTACTTATAGTAAGCCTCCATATACAATGAATTGTGCATTTTTACCCCTAACCTCATACCAAATAAACAGTTCGGCTCCATGATCTGACATAAGGATCATTGCTTATTTTCCCTGTTGAATCTTGTGTTAAATCATTATTAAGACAATAGTTATTCTTGTAAAAATATTGTGTGGAACTACAACTGCTTCAGGTAAGTGGAAAGGATATCAACGTGAGACAAAAATCTCAGTATACATATTAGCACTTAAAGAGAAGAGGAGCCTTGAGATATCTTAGCAGAAATTCTTCAGGGACCACTTTTATCTTTAACACGAACAATTTGTCTTAGGACAAAGAAAATACAGATGCAGTACTCCAGCTTGTATGATTTTAAAAATCAAGTCCTTACTGTTTAATACTGCTAGACTATTAAAAGCAGAAGGATCTGGGAACAGAGAAAGTGGGCAGACCTGCAACTGTCAGAAAGGCATGATCTTTCACAAGGAAAGGAATTACAAACATATGGAACCCCAAGCCTAACTTTGTGACTAGTTAAACCTTGTCTTACAGTGTCCCAAAGGATGTGAAGTTTAAGGGGGCCCCATGTGCAGGCTGCACAGGCACACAAGCTCCCTTTCCTGAAGCCCACAGTTCTACCCAGGTGCCTTGCAAGTTGTTCCAGACATCACTGATCAATTCCTGGGCAAAGATGACCAGCTGGGTGAAATGTTTCAAGCTAGATCTAACCCAGAGATGCCAGTTTGACTGCCCTGACCCAAAGAACAATGAAGCCATTAGTGGTTTTGGCCCAGATCAAGGGGTTACCATCCATGGGGATAAGCTGGCAGGGACAAACTAACCCAACAGCTGCAACTTTCCAGCTGCTCACTACATGGTTCAGATAATTAAGTAGAAACACTGAAGAGACAAGCAGGACAGTGTGAGATGAACAAAGCACATCACCAAGTTTCTTCTCACTATGCCTTCACAAATTCTCACAGATCTTGAGCTCCACCAATGTCAAATCTTAACAGTCTTCTCAACAAAAACCAAATCAGTGCCCTCAAATTCAATCTCTGTTCCCTGTCTTGTCCATAAAGTAAGGAAAATAGGTACCCCAGCTCAGAAAAGAGTAATTTTAAGCATTTGTAATGAAACCCAAAGTGTTATATTGTTGCAGAAACATTACCAACTTGAAATACAAGCAGCTAAGTACATCGAGACAGATGAATCAATTGGCAATGGATGGAAAAAAAACCATTGATGGTGGTCTACTTAAAAGAAAATTCTGGCTAGGCAGGTATTTGTGTTTTAATATTTTTCTGGGTTTTGGTTGCTTTGGGGTTTTGGGGTTTTTTTTTGTTTTGTTTTTGTTTGGGGGTTTTTTTGGGTTTTTGTTGTTGTTGCTGTTTTGTATCTTCAAGTCCTAGCTCCAACAAACTATCCCCCAGAGAATGCTACTTGACTAACTTACTCCAAACCTGTAACCTGCAAGTACGTACACATTTATATATCCCATTCACGCAAAACCTCCATCAATCCACAAAATATCATTACCTAGTAGCTATTCATATTATCAACTACCCTTAATAATAACAAAAAAATATTCCAGAGATAATTTCTGGTTTGGGCCTTTTTTAACTATAGCCTTTTAATACCCTCCTTGCTGTTCACAGATATATACACACCCTGATGTAGCCAGACCAGCATCTCCCTGCCCTAAATATCTCTGTACTATTAAAAAAAACTTCTCACAAGGAATGCTTTTCTCCCTTCTAAAAACACATTTATGCAATTAACTTCTACAAACAGGGCTGACACAGAAAAACATCTGGTTGGCATAGAAGTCTAGCCAACATCAAGGCAGACCAAGAGTGTTTTGAGCCAACATTGACACATATCCCAAGTCTTCTACAACATACACAGGTGAACAAGGAAAGCAAGTGTGAATTGAACAAATCCTCTTCCTGACAGGAATATAATTACTGGACCAGAGTAAGAGGTTTTGACCTCTCCTAATCTAAAATCTGCAATATAGCTTTAATTAGAAGAGCAAAATTATAGGATACTCCCAATCCTGAAACCACAGCCAGAAATTCACTGCAAGGTTTAGTCCACTCTGCTCTCGAGTACAATATTCCAGCCCAAAATGTAGCATTTACATGAGTACCATGGGTGGCATTCAAGTCACTGTGATTAAATCCAGCAGCATGGATTAAAACCAAGGTCAGCAGATTAACTTTTATTACCTGTTCATGAACTGAGCCGTGCTCCTGCATGGCAGGCTCCAGAGGATACCATCAATCCTTAACCAAACACTCCCACCCAGGCACTGCATTCAGCCTCAACCAAACAAGCTGCTGACTCGTTCACACTTGAGCCCACGTCCCCAAATGCCACCTCACACGCCAGCCAGGAGACATTGCTGGAGCAGGACTGGTATTGATGAGCACCTACTTCCAGCACAGGGTGCCAGCAGAGGTCAACAATTTTTCCTGCAAAGACTGTAGTTTCCAGTCAAATATTTCACAATCACTCATCACTACAGGGTTATTCCAGAAAGGTCACTTGGAGCAGCTCGGAACATTTGGAGCTCCAAATCACATCACATGGGGTCAGCAAAAGAAGGCCATGGCACAGGGCTCACCTAGGTAGCCCAAAAGCTGTGCACTCACTCGTGGAAAGCACCCAAGAACCTCTGCCTACCTGAAGAAAAAGTTTCTTTTCAAACCAATATAAATACAGGATACTTGTAAAAGAACATACTTATAGTGTGCAAGACTCATCTTTCTGCAAATCAAGTGACTGTCAAAGAGTTTTTACTGTGTTTAGCAGAAGGCAGAAACAAGGTAGAGCTTGCTTTTTTTTTAAGTTTCAGGAGGATTTCTAGCAGGAAAAAGAGCTTCTGACTTTTTTAATTTGAAAGGCAGGCTTTTGAATACATACATCCAAACACTTCAAACAAGAAACACTATCACTTGTAACTACTAATTGCCACATCTATTGCAAAACATTAAGGCCACAGAAAATGTGCCATGATGCTACCTTATTGCCCCAGCCCACCCACAAGCACCCACTGGAGAGCCTACAGCAGCACAGGGACAGGGAAATGCATCCCACGAGCTGTCCACCACCTCCTGAGAGGCACAGAGCCACTTAAGTTTTGCCCAACTGACACGATTTTTCATAACTAAATTGCTATTTTACCTTCTTCCCCATGCATCTTTTCACCCAGGTAGACTAACTGGGCCTAACTGGAGAGGCAATATTAATTTCAGCAGAACTGGGGAACTACAGTAGGAGTGTGACACTTCCTGGTGCATCCTGCTAACCGGTAGATTGAAAGGAAACAGAAACAAGATCAGATGGAAACATGCTCACTTTTTTTCCACTGAAACTCAGCAGCATTCAGCAGCACTCGACCTACTTCCTATCCCATGTCTTTGCTGTCACTTCCTTTGACAGTTTGTCAGCTCGCTTGTGAATCCGGAGATTAAGGAATGAATGTCTAGGAGGCAAAAGAGCAGGACTTTTTCATCCTGATGTTCAGTCAAAACTTCTACAATCCAACCAGCGAGGTGCAAAGTGACCAGCCAGCAACAAGTACCTCCAATTACTGGCATCCAGCAGGCATTGCTAATCAACTGTGTAATTTTGCTTACAAGTGTGCACTTAAAGGTGACTGATTTCTCATGAAACACCCTCATTCTCACTTTTTTAGCTCAGGACATGGATTAGCATCTACAAACAGCTTTGGGTTTTCTGCTTTCCTGTATTCCAGAGTTCCTGTCTGAAGAGACATTTTATATCAAAAAATACTTGTAATTAGCTCCTTACAAATGAATAAGAGTTTTAAATACCACTGGCTACAAGCACGTGATCCTCTATTTTGTAACTACAAACAGTCACCAGCTATAAATGCTGAAGTGAAAGGATCCTGTTTCTCCATGCCTGTTTCTTAATAGAAACCAATATTGCTACCAAAATACAAAATGGTTGTAGCAAAGGTAATATTTTAAGTTCTTCTTTAACTGAAATGCTAGTAGTTACTCAAAATGTTAATTTCTAAGATGAACACTAGCACGGTGACCTGCTGTGTTGAGAAATACATTCCAGTGTTTAGTAAGAATGGAAACATTCATGAGGCACACGTTACACGACTTCACTCAGCACTCAGCGTAACAGTAGGTGCTCCTACGTGTTTAATTCATTTGAAATAGGAGATG
The DNA here is from genome assembly GCA_013398275.1 of Promerops cafer. NCBI lineage: Eukaryota > Metazoa > Chordata > Aves > Passeriformes > Nectariniidae > Promerops > Promerops cafer. The sequence goes on along the minus strand of VZSE01011087.1, from coordinate 2,256 downwards.
TTGAAGCTTAAGGTACCCAGTAGCAACCTACATACAACCAAAATGCATTCCTAAAGCTTCCTGCCAGGCCATTCACACAACTTCAAAGAGTTAGGACACTTCTCTTGCACAGCACCAAGAGAGGCTAATTTTCCAACTACCAATGCTCAATTTTCAGCAAACCACGCTTTTTCTTGGGGGAAAGGACAGTGGTGGAGAGGAAAGGGGCAAGTGTCCCGGGCAGAAGTCTGAACTTTGGCTCTACATTACTCACTCCGAAATTGGCGGCCTAAAACATTACAAAGCCACACAGACCACACACCAACACATGCAAACGAAGATCTGGGCAGCCTGTTCATCTCCACTAACCTACAGGCGCCTTCTGGAACAAAAAGCAACTGAAGATGTATCATCAACAGGTCATCTGGCTGCTTCTTTGTGGGAAAAAAAAATTCAAAACGCTGCTGAACAGAAACCGGAAACGACCTTTTTTTTCCCCGGGTCTCCCCCCACCTCCCATACGCGTTCAAAATGAAAAAAAAAAAAAAAAAAAAAAAAAAAAAAAAAAAAAAAAAACAAAAAAAAAAACCTATCGTCCTTGAGATGCACAAGTGCCAGCTTCTAGCTAGCTGAAAGGCTTCGTAATTTTCCTTGCCAAGTGTTTTTTCAAGGCAGAGAAGTCCCAGAAAAAAAAGAAAAAAGGGGTGGCCTTTAAGGCCAGAAACACCAGCATTACAGCCAGACTGCTTTTTGCTCACATGTATTCCAGAACCTGCATTTTGCAGAGGTGAAGTAGCTACAGTTTTTAAGGTGGTAGTTAAAACAAAAACAAAGAGGGCAGGGGGGAGAGGGGGGAAGAAAAATACTTCCGGTATAAAAACGTAACTGCTTTAAAATATACCCTTTATCAGATGAAAATTATTCAGCTAAAAACAAAACTGCTCCTTCTCTCCCCTGCTTTTTCAATATCTTCTCTACAGCTGCTGCAGGCAGAAATGTCCTCCTCGTACTAGAACCTCCTGAAAACGTATTATTTAACTAGGTGAAAGCAAGAGTGAAAAGAAAAACCAGACACAAGTTGCGCTGGATGGCGGGCTGCTCACAAAAGAGCCAGGGCTGAGGAGATGGGAGAGAAACCCTGCAATTCCCCCAAGAAGCTTAAAATTAAAGACACAACTTACCCACCGCCCAGCTGGATTTTTCCAGAGTAAAACAACATCAAATTTGGAAGAGCTAGGGATTAAAAAAAAAATCCAAAGAAAAAGAAGCAAGCTTCCCCACCAAGATCTTTCATGTTAACAACAGCCAAACAAAATCCCCCTTTGTTTTGTTGTCACCCGCCTGCGTGCTGCTCCCATTCCGCGCTCCGGCACGGGAGGCTGCGATCAATGGACTTGGCGGGGGAGGCGCGGGGAGAACTCGTTCTTACCCCCAAAAAATATACATACACCACCACCGCCAAAAAAAAAAATCCATCCCCGAATTCAACAGAACCCTGGTGTTCAAGTATTGAGCGAGGTTTTTTTTCCTATTTTTTTTAAAGTGATGTTTTTCCCGAGGGCAGACGGCTCGGCAGCCGCTCCATGACAAAGAGCTTCCCCAGCACATCCAGCCCCAGAGTGGGGCCAACTCCGGGTGGGTGGGAAGTAAAAAAAAAAATTAAAAAAAAAAAAAAAGAGAGAGAAAAAAAAAAAAAACCAAGATAAAAGAAGACAAAAAACTTCCCAAAGGCCGGTGGGGAAAAAAATGAGAATGGAGAATTATTTCAGAAACAACCACAACAAGGGAGCCCTGCGAGGCGCAGTACAAAGCGCGCAGGGCGGCGGGAGGGGAGAGGGAGCCCGAGGAAGGCAGGAAGGGGGCAGGCCCCGGGCAGGCCCCCCAGCCCTTCGATAACGGCGCGGATGGGGCTGTGTCGCGACAGGCGCGATACTCACCCCGGGGAGGAAGGAAACGGGCAGAAGAGGCACCCCACGCCGGCAGGCCGGGAGCGGGGGGAAGGGGCAGCCTCAGCCTCCTCACGGCCGCGCGGAGGGCGATAGCTCCGACTGAGCGACAAGGGACGAAGCCTCAGAGCGCTCACCTCCGGCTGGCAGGACTCCGGCGGGCCGGTGCTGCAAGCCACAGGCCGGAGGGCAGCGGCAGCAGCTGCCGGGAAGCGGCCGGGGAAAAGAAGCCGATGGACGCCGCCGGCTCCGCCGCCCTCACACCGACTGCCGCGCGCCGCCCCGCCTCCCCGCGCGCCACACCGGCGGGGCGGGGCCTGGCGGAGCCACG
>VZSE01011086.1:111688-155098 GCA_013398275.1 Promerops cafer | reverse complement strand
TTTCTGTCTTGAGACGTTGTTTTCAGGTCTCTTGGATGTCTTCCAGCCCTGACTGAAGTACAGGAGCCTGCAGGACCCCCTGGTCCTTGTTTGCTGGCCACAATCAGCTCTGTGCCAGCATCTCCAAGCACCTGTGTGCAGGAGCCAGGTGTGGGGTTTGGCCTGTGGGCTGAGGTGCCTGTGGACAGGGGTACCAGCACGCTGCTTTGGGTGTCCCAGGGTAGGTGAGGATACAGTGGGAGATGGATCCATTGCCTTCAGGGTCTGGAACTAGATGACCTTTAAGGCCCCTTCCAACCCAAACCATTCCATGGTTCTGTGTTGTTCCTGGGGCTGAGCCTCAGGCTCCCAACCCCTCTGCCCTGGTTGTGCCAACATCTTCCATCAGGATCCTGATAAGGTGTTTTCTTCTCCAGCGTCCCAAGCATTGTAACATCCAGCTGCTGGCTCTGCTCTGTGAGTGACAGCTGTGTGGGCCCATGTCCCAAAATGAGTGAGGAGCCAAGGGAGGCTGGCCAGGAAACTGTCTCTGTGCTCTGCAGGGTGGGATCACAAGCACTGTAACTTGGCAAAGTGCCACCCAGAGCTGAACCAGGGCCATGCTCCTGTCACCAGCTGGCCCTGGTGCAGCTGGCAGGTGCCCCTGGGCTTTCCCAGAGTGGTGGTTTGGGTTCAGGGTTTGTAATGTGAGCCAGCACAGCTAAATTTGGCCTGCTCTGGGGTCGAGTTCCTGAGAGGGGCATGTAGCTCAGCCTGGAGCTGCTGGATATGAGCACTGAGGAGTCAGAGTTTTGTAGTGGGGCAGTCAGCAAACCCCAGGGGTTGAGGGCAATGGGATTGGTGTCTCCTAGGATGTCTGACAGCCTTGTCCAAATGCTCCTTGGGCTGTGGCTGCTTCCCTGTGAAGCCTGTTCCAGTGCCCCAACCACCCTCTGGGTGAAGAACCTTTTTCTGATACCCAACCAAATTTTCCTGACACAGCCTCACACTGTTCCCTCAGGTCCTGCCCCTGGTCACAGAGAGCAGAGATCAGTGCCTGCCCTTCTGCTTCTCCTTGTGAGGAAGCTGAAAACCACAATGAGATTTCACCTCCATCTTCTTTTCTCCAGGCTGGATAACCCAGGTGCCCTCAGCCACTCCTGATATGGCCCTTCCAGACCCTTCAGGGTCTTTATGGCTCTCCTTTGGATGCTCTCTAATACCTGTATAACTTTATATATTTCTATGTTCATGTCCTGCCTTTCAAGCCTGTATAAGCCTTCCCAGATCCCCCCTCTCACCCTTCTAACACCACTGAGGGTGTTGTCCTTCACACACACCTCCCCTCCTATTTCAGGTGACTTAGTGTCACAGTAGGAGAGGTGGCTGCAGAACTTGCATCCAACATGCAGTGGCCTAAAGAGGGAAAGCAGCTGTCCTTATCTTTAATGTCCCATCCCTCACATGTGACACTGTCCCTCAAACTCCTTGGAAGCCTACAGACCCTGATTTCCTGTGACACAGTTCAGATTTAGTCCTAGAGCTGATGTGTCCCAGCAAGGCCTTGCAGGGACAAGTGTGTGAGCTTGTGTGCTCAGGGCACCCAGGGTGAGGAGGGGAATTTCACCAAATCAAGGCATCTCCCACAATTTCAAAGTCAGCATCTTTGTTTTACCTCAATGTAGATATTTTTTTTCCTCTGTGTGAGTACTCTGACAAAGCTGAAACAAACCTACAGGAGGGGATGTATTTCATAGAATCACAGAATGCTTTGGGTTGGAAGGGACCTTAAAGACCATTTTGTTCCACCCCTCTGCCATGGCAGGGACACCCTCCACTAAACCAGGTTGCTCCAAGCCCTGTCCAACATGGCCTTGATTTATTGTGGAAATCAACTATAAATAATGAAATTTAATACCTCAAAATCTTCAGAAATACCTTCAGCAGTAAGTTCCACAGATTAACAATAGGTTGTAAGTAAAACCTTTATTTTCTAAACTGAAGTTTTTTTCACCAGTTGCCTACTGGGACAAATTTGGAGGCACATCTGATGTGTGTGTCTTCCTCTTCTTACTGGTCTGGAGAAGCTGGCTGCTCCCTGGCCAGCAGGAGCAGGGAGGTCATTCTTCCCCTGTGCTCGGCCCTGGTGAGGCCACACCTCAGTGCTGTGTCCAGCTCTGGGCCCTCAGTTTGGGAAGGACGTGGAGACCCCTGAGCGTGTCCAGAGGAGGCAACGAGGCTGGTGAGGGGCTGGGAGCACAAACCCTGTGAGGAAGGGCTGAGGGAGCTGGGGGTGTTCAGCCTGGAGAAAAGGAGGCTCAGAGGTGCCCTCCTCACTCTCTGCAGCTCCCTGAAAGGTGGCTGTGCTCAGGGGGGTTGGTCTCTGTCTCCAGGCAGCNTGGGTTGGACTCGATGATCTTGGAGGTCTCTTCCAACCCAGTGATTCTGTGTGTGAAACCACATTTTGGAACCTCTTGGTTTGCTGGGAGCCAATTTTCCCTAATATCCAACCTAAGCCACCCCTGGCCCAGCCTGCATGTCCCTCTGTTCCTGTCCCTGTTCCCTGGGATAAGATCCCAAATCCCCCCCGGCTGTCCCCTCCTGTCAGGGAGTTGTGCAGAGCCACAGGGTCCCCCCTGAGCCTCCTTTTCTCCAGGCTGAGCCCCTTTCCCAGCTCCCTCAGCTGCTCCTGGTGCTCCAGACCCTTCCCCAGCTCTGTTCCCTTCCCTGGACACACTCCAGCCCCTCAGTGTGATCTTCATGTTCTCAGCTGGTGATCATCTTTCTGTGCCCTGGAGCATGAGAGCTGTGAGATGCTGCAGCTGCCTCAGAGCTGGAGTGACAGCAGATGCTGCTTGTGGAGACATCAAAATATTTAATCCTTTGTTGGAAATGATCATCTGTGGTGTCACTGTGAAGGTGGAGATCAAAGGAACACAATAAATGTGTCAAAACAAAACCAGAGATGAAGGGAAGTGGCTTGCAGAGGATAATTAGCAGACAAAGCATAGAGATCTTCTAATCTCTGGAAATTCCCTGCACTTTAAAACGTCACCAGGTGGAAGCCAGGGGCTATGGAGTTGCTCATGGCAGCTCTGCTCCCTTCCTTTGGGAGAGAAACGGGCTCACTGCTCCTGCAGGCCAGGAAAAGCAGTGCTGGGGTTTGGAATGTGCCTTCTGGGGTTTTTACTTTAGGAGTCCTAAACTACTGTTGGTTTTTCTTTTTCCTTATTGATCCCCCTTGTGTGAACTTTGTGTTTCCCTGCCAGGCTGCAGGAGGCACAGGGCCCTCCTTGCTGGCAGTGTCTTATCCCACACTTGATCAGTCATGTCCTGCTGCTTCACCTGCCTGTTTCATCCCCACATTATTTCCTCTGGATGAGGGGTGCTGCCAGCACTTTTACACATATTTTGTATTGGGTGTGGAGCAAGACTGTCCCCAACAGTGCCCACACCTGCATATGGGGCTTTAATTCCAGAATATCCTTCTGCCCTGAGCAGACACTGCTAAAATCACTTTTCTCTGGGATTCAGATTGGGATTTAACTGCTGCCCTCCTGGATGGGCACCTTTCCTGGACTGGAAGGGGGTAGAAAGACAGAGAATACTAAACCAGCATATTTTCTTTCCTTTTAGAGGTAAGTTGAGGCATTTGGCAGTTTTAGGGGATTTTTTTCCTGCCTGTGGGATTCTTCTTAGCCATGATGGAGAGGGACTCTCAAATGATTACAAGCCACAGTAGATTTGGGGTCTTGATCTGTCCCTTTGTGTCCTGAGCAAGGGATCCCAGGAAGAAAATCTCAGTGTCCTCAATCTGTGCATGTTCCATCTCTGTTTTTCCAGTTTCAATGTTTTGTTCCCTTTTCCAAGGGATGTGGCTGTTTTTCCAGGCACCCGTGGTAGCAGGGGACTGAACTGGGCTGTTTGTTTCACGCAGCACAAACCAGTTCAACAAAAACCACCCTGTGGGATAAACAGCCCCTATCTGGCTCCACAGGCTTGTTTGGGGTGGGAACTGCTCTTTGCAGAGGAAATCTGGATGATGCCATAGCAAAGTCTAAAGGGAGCATGGATGGAAATGGTTTCCATATCGAGGTCTCTCCAGCTGCTGGAGCTCTGGCAAGATTCAAGAGATCTGCATATGGCCTCTGAGATCTGTCCTGCACTGGGGGTTCATTCCTACCCCAGCCAGTCTGAAAACTCCATTTAAACACGGGCTGTTGGCCACCTGGGGGCTTTCCAAAGCCAGCTCCTCCTGCCTTTCTCCCATTCTCGGTGCAGACACCTCTACAGGTCAGAGAGGTGAGGATTCACAAGAGATGATCCAGCTGGTGATCCAAACCTGGCAGAGTGGGTCACACCCCCCTGATCCCCCTCTGGGAATGTGGCATGCCGTGAGGATGGGCTCTGGGACCTGTGCACCTGGGTGTTTGATCTCCTGCTCTCCAGCTCTCCTGTGGAGCTGGGCTTTGCTGCTGCCTGTCCCAAGGCTGAGCCCTTCGGGATGGTTCTTCACAGCTCTTTTCCCCTGCGGTTCACCCTGCACTGCTGGGAGCCCCCTGACCCAGCCTGTAGGTTCCATTTAAGCATGGTGAAGCCACCACAGACTCAGGGGGGTCCACGAATCGGGTTAGAAATTAGAATGATTTCTTTTTCCCCCCTAGAAAACCAGGAGGTAGGGATGAACAGCTGAGGCTCTTCCCTCTGCAACTCTGCTGGCTCAGCTGCAGGTGGATCTTGACCATGGAGTTTATTTTGCTCAAGCAAGTTTTGTGTATGCCTTGGGAGGAGGCATCAGGGCCTGACCAGGTGGGTTTGGTGGCCCAGGTCTCTGTTGCAGCAGGTCTCTCTTGCTCCATTAGGTAGTGATTTAGGGGCAGGGGTGCTCAGAAATGTCCTGAAAACAAATGTGGGTTAATGCTCCAGGGAATGTGAGAGCTGGTTGGAGGCAAGGCCCACTTCTCAACAGGGACTGGAAGTGATAGTGCTCACCTCAACATCCTTATCATGACAATAAAGGTCTGAGCAATGAAACCAAGAATATTTGAGGCTGAAGACTGTCCTTAAATTGCCTCTCAAGGACCTCTCTGGCTGCAGGTGTTGGGGAAGTACAGGATGTTTTGTGTAAGCTCAGCACACGGCTTCACCCAAAGGAAAGGGCTGTGAGAGGCCTGGAGCAGAATCAAGACCTGTTTTCTCTGAGTGACCTCTTGTGAAGGAATCCTTCCCTGTGAGGGTGGGCAGGCCCTGGCACAGGGGGCCCAGAGAAGCTGTGGCTGTCCCTGCATCCCTGGAAGTGTCCAAGGCCAGGCTGGATGGGGCTTGGAGCAACCTGGGCTAGTGGAAGGTGTCCCTGCCCGTGGGAGGAGTTTTAAGGTCCCTTCCACCCCAAACCATTCTGATTCTATGATTCTTACCTGAGCTCTTCCACCAGCCCTGTCCCTGTGTAAGCCAGACCTTGTTGCTGACTGTCCCCTCTTCTTCTCCTGATTATGGATATTAAGAGCCCAGCTTTGAAAAGCAATGCTTCCCGCTGGAAGCACAGCCTGGTGACCAAGGGCAGCCAACACAAACACCTGGCAAGCTTCCCTGGCCAAATTTCACACCTAGAATAAATCAAAATATCTTCCTTCCTGCTCAGGCAGCTCCCCAGGAGCTGTTTGCTCCTGCTGCACACACTCTGTTCTTTCCAGGAGAAAACTTGCTTCCTCAGGAAAGTTTGCCCCATGAAACCTTTTATTTTAGACTGGCCCCCTCAACCATGGTTCCACCAGAGAGCTGGAAACAGGGAGGGCTGGTCCCTCTCCTGTGCTGGCTTAGCCTGGGAGGTCTGCATCTGTCTTTAATTAGGGCTCCCCAGTGAAAAAAAATATAGAAAAACCTCACAGACAGGTCAGGGTGAGGAGAAACATCCTCCCACCCCTCTCACTGATGGAGTTTCTTTGGGTTTATGGAGCCTGGTATTTGGTCATTGCCCAAAAATTTGGAGTTGGGTGGGAATGACCAGGTCCCCTCAGCCTGTCTCCCTTCTGGTGTCCTCTGTCCAAGCTTGCTGATTGAAGAGGGGTACAGTTGCCCTGATATGCCAAGGTAGATGGTCCTTGATTTGTTTGGCTTTTTTTCCCCTTTAAAGAACGATTATTTGGAGGAGAGGGTGAGAACTATGGTCAGGAATTTAGATTTTTGGAACAAATCCATCAGGAAATAATCCTCTGTGCTCCAATGGAGGAAAATCACCCCATCTGCAAGACAAGAGGTGTCTCACCAATGGCTCCACCATCCCTCTGGCTTCTCTCGATGATCCCCATCCCACCCTGCTCCTTCCAGCTGCTGAAGGGTGAGTGCCAAGGGCTGTTTGATGTGGCCTGGGATGTGCTGGCTGTTCCCTGGTTGCTGGCTCAGGAGGACACTCTGTAGGTGCTCAGTCAGGTGTCTCAGATGCCCATGAACCCATGAAGATGGAAAAGGTCTGGCAGGACTTCTTAGCTGGGAAAGAAAAGGGGAAACAGAGTGGGTCCATCAATCCAGTGTGACACGGAGGGGTGGGAGGATTGTTCATCCAGAACATCCAGAACCCCTTGTTCATCCAGAAGTGATTTCTCAAAGGCATTTCTGGCTGGAGTTTAGGGAGGATTCTTCCTACACCAGCACTGTGTCTGTGCATTTTGCATGGCTGGGGAGGATTCCGTGTGCTGGTGGAATAGCAAAGGAATCCCCTGGCTCAGCTTTCCCTCATGAAAAACGGTGATTTCCCAAAAGTGCCCTCATAAACATTTCCAGGCAGCAACCTCTTTGTCAGCCCAGTCAAACTTCAAAGGAGGAGCAAGACACAGCTGATGCAATGACATTTTTTTGACCAACTCTGCACTTGGACAAGAAGCATCCTATTGTGTTCCTTTGGAAGAGGGTAACTGAGCTGCTCCAGGAGCACAAGGGCAGCATCCTGCTGCATTTACAGCATTTTCACATCCTCAGGTGAAAGCTGGCACAAGGCTGCCCTGTGATGTGATAGAGGAGGATTTTTATCGTGCTTCTTCTTTTGCCAAGTCTTTCTCCTGAAAGACCTGGTGACTTAAGATCTTAAATTTGGAATTACCTTAAGAGCTGCTTTCGTCTTCCCTCTGCTCCATGGGGAGGGAGAGAGCAATTCCATAGGAAATCTCTTTTAGGATCACTTTCCTGTCAACAGCAACAGCAGAAAGCACTGAGGAGGAATATGTTTTTGGGGTTTTTTTTTTAATCTGGCAATTTTTTCTCCATTTTGGAACAAAGTATTCTTTTCCTTAGCTATTAGCCTGAGTGATTAACTTATTGTCAGTGATTCATGACTCCTCTTAAGATATTCCCAGGGTTATTGGACTGACATCATCAAATTGCTCCACTTTAGAGCAGGCAGAGCCAGCAGAGAAGCAATCCTGAGGAGCTGCTACTGTTCCAGGCAGGGTTTGCTGGGATGCCAATGCTGTGAAATGCAGAGGCTGAGTTTTCTCACCCATGGTCCAAGCTCTGGTGGTGGAGCATGAACTTGTGCTCCAATAATTTTAGATGCCTCCAGAGGCTGACAGCCCTCAGGCTATGAGAGAAAAGTGAAGCATCCTAAAATTGGCTCCTCCTCACGCTCCTGATAAGGGGCTCTGTAGTTGGTGTGAAAAGCAGAACTTCCTTTTCATTTATCATTCCAAATCTCTCTGTTCCTCTGGGTCTTCTGCCCTGTTCAGGATCATGAATCTGTCCTGTAGGCACATTTCCACCATCTCCCATCTCTGCAGCTCTTCCTCTGAGCTGGCATCTCTGCTCTGAGCAGCTCCTGTGCTTCCAGATCAACCATTCCTCCTTTTCTGGGGGGCAAGTCCTACTCACTCCCTGTTCCTTAGTGGCCACAGTCTGCAGGCAGGAGAAGACATTGGAAAAAGATGTTGAGGGCTCTGCAGAGTCTTGGGAAGATGGATTCAAGGTCTTGTTGAGTACAACTCTGCCCTGCAAACCCAGAGCTTTGCTGTCCTGCTCCCACACGGAGCTGCTTGGCTGTGGCGGCACAGCCCAGCCCTAAAACAGGATGCCAGTTATTTTCTTTTCAGGGTGGACACCCTTGTCAAAACAAACCTTCTGAGATAAACCCTGCTGCCATTCACCCCTGGGTTGCTGCTTCACACAGCCCGAGGTTACCGGGTCCAACCTGGCCGTGGGTGGGAGATGACCCCAACACGGGCACGTCCGGCAGCTGTCGGGCGATGGTTCCTCCATGTGCCTGGGGGGTGGACACCTCCCCTGCACCTCCACTCCATCCTCAGGGCTGCCAGGAAGCTGCTGGCATTGCTGCCAGTCCCTGAGGAAGAATTGAGGGGTGACTGGGTGACAGCCTGCATGTCCCCCTGCCTTCCCTCTGGGCTGTCCCTGCCACAGCTGGACCCTCCTGGCATCACCTCACTCCCTGTTAGACACATCTCGAACCAGCCGAGCCTCTGTGCAGCTCCATCCTCATGGCAGAGCCTGGGGGACACATTTTTATTTTACCACTGATCCATTCCAGCCCCCTTGTGGCTCAGTTTCTCCAAGTGTGATTTGGAGGTGGAGGTTGTCACCCCTCTGATCCTCAGCCTCCTGCTGTGTCACACACCCTGCCAAGCACATCACGGGGCTTGGGTTTCCCTGGGGACAAGTGGCTGGAGGATTGTCACCACTAGGACAATGGTAGCTCCTCCTGGGATGGGCAATAAGTCAGCAGCTCATTTTTCTCACCTTTCCGCTGCCAATCCCCGTGTTTGCCAGCTCAGAAGGTGCCTGGCATCCCCCAGTCTCCAAGGGCCAGGAATGCAAATGCCAGGTGGATAAAATGCCTTGGTTCAGGAGATGCCATGGAGGTTTACACTCCAACTGAATCTTAAGGCAGAGTGTGCAGTGGTTAATGCAACACCTCCAAAATAAACCAGGAAAAGGCTCTTTTGATACCCCCTGCCCAGGATTTCTGCTCATCTGATCTGGGAGTGGTCCCAGTGAGGGATGTGAGCACAGAGACCGTGAGGGAGCTGCCAGAGGATCTTCCTGCACTCAGTGATGCAGTGAAGGCTTTTGTTTGGTCTTGGGTAAGCCTGACCTTTTTTTTTTCTCTAAAAATACCCCCAAAGGATGGAAAATAAAACAAAAAACTTGGATTTGTTCTGAAGTCTGTTCACATGGGTAGTGGAAGTGTCCTGGGATCTGCGGGCCTCCAGCTGTGGTGGGTCTCCTCCAGGACCCGGGACATCTGCAGATGTTTCAGGTGTCGCTGTTTTGTGTGTCACCGGGGAGCCAGCTGCTCACTCCACCCCGGAGACTGTGCTCTGTCCAAAATCCATCCCACTGCCTCCTCTTCGCTGAAAACGCAGTTTGGGTCCAGCTGCAAGCAGCAGCAGCAGCAGCAGCAGCAGCAGCAGCAGCAGCAGCAGCAGCAGCAGCAGCAGAGGGAGCTGGTCGGCCGGTGGATGCTGGAAAATTGATGCTCAGAAGGTGCTCTCGTTTCACTGAGAGAGGGGCTGGGCAGGAGCTGGCCTGCAAACGCTGCACCCTGCCGCCGCGGTGACCGGCAAAGTGACCTTCTGTCCTCGCAAACCAGCCCGGGAGGCGGGGGCGGGATCGCGGAGTCGGGGCCGGAGCTGCTGGGAGGCAGCAGATGCCGGGCTGAGCTCCACGAGAACAAGAAGTGCGTCAGCAGAGCCCGTGCTGGGTAAATAACCCCGTCCCGCGTGGGTCCTCCTGAAGGGCAGCCTTGGAGCAGCGCTGCTGGTGTTAGGGATAAATCCAGACCGGCTGTTTTTCCCATAAAGTGGGATTTTATCTCTGCTGCAAGAGAGGGCTACCTGAACTCCTCTAAGAGTGAACCTTTTTCTACTTCATTTGAAAAAGCATTTAAGTTAAAAATGTCTTCTTTACAAATAAAATCTTTTCAGATTATCCCCTCAGGAAGCAGATTTTGGCATGTCTTCATTCATGTCACTCGAGCTTACTTTGATTTTATTTCTGTTGAGGTTCTGGATTTTTTTTTTTTTTTAAATAATCACTTATTTTAAATGACGGAGTGGAAAGCTGGCTCCACAATTTAGAAAAATGTTTGATCATTCAGGGAAAAAAAATAAAATCAGTCCCCCGGTTCTGCTGTAAATCGGAGTGGTCTTGGTAACTTTATAACACATAAATCATTGATAGTCCATTAAAGTTTAGGTCCTTAAATGAATGACCATTTGGCCAAGGGACTTTGGGTACTTTGGGGCTCGGGTTTAAACCTGCCCTTGCCCTGCCCTTGCTTGCCATGATTCCTTGTGGCTGGGGAATGAGAGCTGCTCCACCTGCCAGTGGCCTCTTGGGAGGATTTGTCTGCTGGAGATGCTCAGGGGTCTCTGCAGCTCCCACCTGGGCAGCAAGGCCACGTGTGAAGGGCATCCCCTTGGTCACGTCCCCTGATGTGGTGTCACACCCTGTCCTGTGATGTCCCCAGCTGCCCCACCTCCCAGGAGCTTGGCAAAGAGGCTCCCAGGGAGGAATTTTCTTGGCTGTGGAGGCTGATGGAAATCTCTGACGAGCTCCTGCCTGCTCTGCATTTCCCGCACACCTTTCACAATTTCTGCACTTTCGGGGAGAACTTCTCACCTGCTTAAACTTGACTCCCTTTCTGGGCTTTAAATATTGAGAGCAGATCAGTATCTGATGAACCTCCTCGGTGGAGATGAGTGTGATTTGCTGGGAGCTGTTATCACCCTCTCCCCCCTCTCCTCTCCTTATTCCCACTACAAGCTCATTAAGTCGTGCCACAGGCAGAGATCCATCAAAGGCTGTAACTGCTGTGGATGTTTCCTGAAGTGTCTCATTCAGAGCATGATGAGGTTTGAGTGCTTCTCCTAATGCAGGCGCAATCCAGAGTTACAGGTGTGCTCTTAACTAATAAACCTTCAGCTGCAGCCCAGAATAGCAAACTCTGTAATCATGGAAAATTGCTTTCTGATGGGTGAAAATGCGCGAGGCTGGGGTGGAGTTCTGCTTCCCTCCCCCCTTCTCCTCCTTTCTTAAGGCACTGAGTAGGAAAGGGAGGCTGGAGTATCAATCCTCCCCCTCGCTGTCACGATGGCTCTTTTGGTGTTTGACTCTGGTTATCATTGCAAATTGACATTTTAGGATGAATGGGAAGGGGACCTCTCCAGGTCACCGTGAAAGCTTCTCCACTCTGGGCTTCATCCAGGAGGTTGCTGAGCCTTCCATGGTGGTGCCAAGTTCATTTTTGCCTGGAAAAAGGTGAATGCTCAGAATCCTGAGGAGGGGAAACCTGCACCACCAGGGAAGGGATGGTCTGGGAGCCTGGTGGGGTTTATCCATGGTGTCTGAAGCATCTGTGCTTCACCGGGGAGCTCCAGAGGGACCTGGGAGAGCTTGAGGTCATCCCAGAGACATCCCTCAGGATAACACCAGCCCTTGGCTGGAGAGGGGAGGAAGAGCTTTTCTGGTGGGTGGGAAATACTCTGGTGCCTCCAGCTGGAAGAGTGGTCTGCAAGAGGCAGCGAGGGAAGGAGCTGCTTGTGCTGCAGAGAAATGCCTTGGGGGCACACCTGGGCTTGCAGGTGTCAAATGTGGCTCAGCAGGTGACAAGAGGCCAAGGCTCTAAGGGCAGGAAAGGTCCCCTCTCACTGCCAGGGCAGGAGCATCCCCCTCCATGTCCTTCTTGGGGGGTTCATGGCTCAGCAGGGTGCATGATGTGAGGCAGTGCAGGGAGCTCATGTCAGCAGGCACTGCAGGACTCTGAGCCCTCTCTGGGGAGAATTCCAGAGTCAGGAGCACAGCGGGGTCACTCCCTCACGTGCAGAGCGGGAGGCACTCCCTGGAAAGGGACAGGGTTATCCCGATGTCACCCGGGGTGACTGCGGAGCGAGGGCCAGGATGTTCCCTTGCTGGAGCCTGGCCCGGCTGAGCTCGGGTTTCCAGGAAGGATAATGTCCCTGGGGACATCTGATGCACTGTGGTGCAGGGACAGCCTCGGAGGGATGATAAACACAGCACAAGCCACACAGGCACGTGGCACTGAGGGAGGATGCCCAGCAGCCACAACTCACGTCTTTGCAGCTCCGAAGTTGAACGCAAACTTCAAATTCAGTGGGGGAAAAAACCGCCCAAACCTTAGATCCACATTTCTCTCTGTGAGGTTTGGCCTTAATTAGGGTTTCTGTGTTCCTTCTGAATTATTCATGAATAATTATTTTTCTTCTTACAGACTGGTTTTGGTTATCCTGCTTCACCTCAGGCTGGCTCATCTAATTAATTGACACCTATGAGAATATGAGGCACAAAAATCCCTTCAAGCCCTTTCAAGAACTTCATATCTAAATTCAAAGACTTTTCAAGGACTGAGGCTCTGGCTACTAAATATTAATACTCATAAAGTAATATTTATGCTTATCCTCTTCCAGTCCACCCCTTTCCTTCCTTTATGCTTCTCCTTCAGTGAATCAAGATGAGACCATCAATCAGCATCACCAAAAACCTTCCTGAGGCACCCTTCTTTGTAGCTTAGCTGGAATAAGTTATCTGTGTTCCAAAGCACCTGATGAGCTTTACTGCAGAAATGAAGGTGCTCTCCCAGTTGGTTTCTGGCTGAAAGGAGGAAAGGATGGTCTGGAGCACATGTGCTAAGAACAGGAGCAGAGGGGCTCAGCCAAAATCACAGACTCTCCACGGGGACCATGACTGGGATCATGGAATTTCCTGAGCTGGAAGGGACCCACAAGGGTCACTGAGTCCAGCTCCTGGCCCTGCACAGGTGAATCCCAGCAATCCCACCCTGTGCCTGAGAGGGTTCTCCAAATGCTTTTTGACTCTGTCAGGCTTGGGGCTGTGTCCATTCCCTGGGAAGCTTATTCAGTGCCCAACCACCCTCTGGGTGGAGAACCTGTTCCTAACACCCCCCTAACCCTTCCCTGACACATCTCCAGCTGTTCCTTGGGTCCTGTCACTGGTCACCAGAGAGCTCCAAGCCAGGAGGTCACCACTGAACCTCAGGGCTGTAGAAGGCTGTGCATGGCTGAGGGTTGTCCCCATTTTGTGTGTGCCACTGAGTGGTGGCCATGGGTGCACTCAGAACACACCGGGGGATGTCTGGTCTGGCAGAGTCAGCACGAGGCCACTGCATTCATGGCTTCCCCTGGTGCTGGTCCACCAAGGAGATGAGTTTTGATGGCATGACAGTGTTTCCAGGCCGTGCGTTGTGTCTTCCTTCCAAGGCAGAGCCGTCCAGCCTGGAGAGCTGTGGTCCGTGGGAAACGGCAGTAAGTCCAAGGATGAGTTGATGAGGTGTCAGATTAAGGTCAGGGCTAGCTGGGAGGGAGTGTTTATTCCCCTCCATGGCTGCTGAGATGCTTGGGGGAATTGAAGAGCACACAGAAGCTGTGGGATGATGTTGATGCTCTGAGGGCAGAGGTCCTGGACAAGGGGAGAATCTCCAGTGGCTACAACTCCACCCACACTCAGCCTCTGCTTCTCTTCCTCTCGCCGTGTTTGGGCTGGAAAAAACCCTTGAGTGGAAGAGGACCCTCTCAGCACCCTGCCAAGACTGGGTCTGGGCCAGGACAGCAGCTGCATCATGGGGCCATTCCCACAGTGATGATGTCCTGCATGGGAAGGTTTTTGGGTCCTGGAGGGGGTTCCGTGGGGCTCCGAGCTGAATGACAGGCCTGGCCAGGACCAACAGGAGCCCTCTCTGCAAGAGCTCTAGCTGCTTCAGCCCTCTGAGCAGCTAGAGAGTAAACAATGAAATGAAAAAGGCACAAACAAGCACAGAGACCAGCATTCAAGGCTCTTCGGCACTTCTGGCCTGGGATTTGCAACAAAACCTTTTCTCAGCTGGATTTGAAAAGGGAACCCACACAAGCTCCTTTTGCTATTCAGCCCAAACACAGGGCTGCTACTCATTTGAGCCCTCCGAATGTTCCCTCAGCTCCCGGGTTCCTTGGGCTGTGCCAAGAGCACAAACACTGAGGCCCCTGGCTGTAGGTGGGCAGGAAACATCAGCAGGGCAGCAGAGCATTTTCCAGAGCAGGGTAATCAGGGCACATCCCAACACTCTCATCCCGTTTCTTGCTGAGGAAAATGGGGAGAAGTGGCTGGGAGGACGTCCTGGAGGCTGCTTGGTTTCCTCCTGTCATTGCTGTTAGGGCTTTGGCTCAGTTTGCCAGGTGAAGCCAAGCTGTTCATCCATGTTCCATTCCAGCAGGAGTGGGGCCAGCACTGAAACCTTTCACCTGAACCATCGAACACGGGCTGGGGACTTGGCCAAAGCAGCTCCAGAGCCCAGCTGTTTGGAAACTACCTGCTGCTGCATGTGCTGTCTTCACCTGCCAGGGCTGCTTAGGAGGAAGGCATGGCACTGGGATCCTCTCCTTGGGATGCACCGCTTGGCTGTGCCTCAGTTTCCTTTCAGCCTCAATTGCTGCCTCACTGGGCTGCTGCACATGTCATGAACTGATCTAGTGGAGGAAACGCTGAAATTAGGCTCAGCCTAATGCAGAGTGCTGATGTGCTCCAAAACCAGGTGAGGTTTTCAGCTCCCCTGCATGCTCTGAGGAGGTTGTGCTGCCTGGGTTCCCCCCAGGGATGAAGCTATGGAGTGGTGTCCCCTGGATCGTCTGGGGCCATGGCAGGAAAAGAAATGGGATTTTGCACATTGCCTGTGTTTTCTATTCTGCTCAGAAGGAAAAGATTTTGGCTCATCTCCATGTTTTGTGGCCACCTTCAGGAACTCCTGGCTGCAGCTCCAGGAACCCTTCCTGGATGCTTTGATTTTCAGCCCAAGGAGGACACAGCTTGTCCTCGAGGCTGGGTCAAGGAGAAAGTATCAGGTTGTCATCCTGTGCTCTTCCTTTTTCTTGTCCCTGGAGTCTCTGTGCTTTCCCCTTTGTTATGAAACAGGGGTTACAACACTCCCTTCGCCTTCCCGAAAACCTGGGATCTCAGAGGTGTGCTGACATGTAGGGATGGAATCATCCACAGTGGCATTTCTCCCAGCACTGAGGATTTTGCTCTGTTTTCTACTACAAAACAAGCTCCAGGTATCTTCACTTCTCCATTCTCTTCTCGTCCTGGCTCATCCCAAGGAAATTCCCTCAGAAAACCCCTCCTGCCCTGTAAATGCATTTTCTTTTGATCCCTTCTTCTGCCAGGCACCACCACTCCACAGCACTGGTGCCAGTGCTGCTTACATGTGATTTTAAATCCCATCTCAGCTAACAACACACAGATTTGAATTTCCAGCTTGTGAGCATGGATCATGCTAGGGGGGCTGGTCATGCCAGGAAATTCCTTGCATTTTCTTGGGCAGTTTGCTCCTTTGTGCCTCCTTGCTGGAATGGGCTCTGACACAGCTTTTGTTTGCTGCAGCTGCTGGAGAACAGAGCAATCATGGTTCCTCTCCTTCGTGGGCGAAGCTCATTGTTTTGGAAGGAGAGCTGGCATTTTTAGAAACCTGCTGAATCGGCATCCTGGATCCCAGAGTCCTCTCGGGCCAAAGCCCAATGGATGGAAATGGATGCTGATATTTAGGTAGCTGAGTCCTGCCTCTAGATTCCAGGTAGTGAGGTTTTCACCTGTGAACTGAACCCCATTCCTGCTGACTCCAAAGGACTTTGCCCACTCCAAGCCCTGAGAGAGGGGAAGCATTTCATGGGGCTGCTGACACATCTCAAGAGGCTTTTCCTACCTGTCACAGTGCAGGTGACCCATCCCTACTGCAATTGTAGATGAGATCATCTGCAGCTCATTCACAAGATGCATCCCCTTGGAAACCTCTGTCATCCCAGGAGATGCCAACACCTGTCCTGGCAGAGGTCTTTGGACAGCGATGGAGGGGAAGGATGAGCAGCACTGTGTGCCCTTGTGAAGGCAGCAAGAAGTGAAAATTCACTTAAAATGCTGGGTGAGGTTTGTTTCATTCTGGTTCCCTTTGGCAGCTGGAGTAAGCTTGTCAGGGATAATAAGGATAATAAATGTTGCTAAGCAATAAGTGATTCCAAATCAGCTTTATCAGCTCAGCCCTGTGGGGAGGAAAAGGGATCTGAGCAGGGAAGAGCAGCAGAAAACACCTGGTAAGGGGGTGGAAGACACAAGCAGCCCATGTCACCTTAGGGTGACATCTGTCCCCGTGGCCCTGTTGGGAGAGGGAGGGTAGAGCCCAGACAGGCTGTGGTTGTGCTGGACCCAGTTATGGCACCATGGAGAAGAGCAGGGTGACCAGTCCATGCTGACCAGTCCTGGGTCAGCCCCTGCCCTCCTCACGGGATCGAGCTCTGGTGCTACCATCCATGACCCTTCAAGGAGGAGGGGACAGAGCCTGCAAAAGGCAGGGGCCGGACAGCGTCAGCACAGAGCTAGCGGATATCCAGAGGGGTTTTCCCGAGGAAGAGCAGCACAGGAATTGACCTCTCCTGCTCTTCCGCTCCTCTCGGACAAGCCGGCCAGCTCTTCCCACTGCCACAAACTCACACTGGATGCTCCCACCTCGTGGGGCAGGGAGAGCACTGGGGGTCACACGCATGTCCTTGAGAGCTCTGTGGTAGCCCAAATGCTTTCCTGCCCTCTCCTGCACTGCCAGAACTCTCCAAGCTCCCAACTTACGTCCCAGAGGTCCTGCTGGAGGCTTGTTTGGCTGTGACAGAGATGCATCTGTGCTCACTGGCTCCTTCCTGTGCAGGTTATGGGGGCAGGAGGATGGTTCAGGCATCTCCATGCCCATCCCCATCCGAGGCACATTCCCTGCTGCTTTCCCTTTCTCCGTGCCCTTCCTGCTCGGATAGGTTCACTCTCGGGTGAAGCTGTCTCCAGCACGGGTGAGGTGCCAGGAAATCTCATGATGGAATTAAGAACACAGGGGAAGCATCAGAACAGCCTTTGCTGTGCCGTGGATTGGCGTTGCGTGCCAGAGGAGTCTGAGCTGGGAGAGGTTTGGAGAAGGACAGTGACGAAGGTGGAAGCAGGGAGTTATAGTCTCATGAGGAACAGCCAGGTAAGTACTTCTTGTCTGTGAAAGATGGCTGTGGGAGGACACAAAAGCAGTGTAGAAACTCATGGATAGTCTGAAGAGTGTGGATGAGGACTCTGCCTCATACAGCTCAAGAATTAGGGGTGATCACATGAAGCTGACAGGGCAAACACTTTAAATTCCAGGAAATCCCAGAAATTATTCCCCCGCTTTGCTGCTGTTTCGATTACTTGCCAGCTATTAGAATGAGCCTGATGGTTGGCAGGCGTCCCATCCAGCATCCACCTGGCTTGGAAGTGCTCCTCCCAGTGCGAAATCCTTTGGGGATGGCTGCAGAGGACTCCACTGTCATTGTGCACACTGCCCTGTGTCACTGCTCCTCCTCTGTCTCAGTTTGGAGTGGGGCTCCAAAGCCACTCCTCGCTGCCTGCAGTGACTCCTGGCTGCTGATGCTGCTGGCGAGGAGGAACCAACCCCACAGGGCTCCACTTGATCCTGAGGGATGCAGGACACCCAAGTTCCTCATCACCCCTGGGCTGCTGACTTCCTTTTTGCCTTCCAGTTTGAGTCCTGCTCTGCTTCGCCTGCTCACACGGGAGCAGCGTGTGTTTGTTTTCCAGCAGCACCGCGGGGTATTTTGTCTGAAAACATTTACCCTCCTTTCCCTGATTGATTTGGTACAGCTTTAGTTTTGGTCCCAACCCAGCACCCAACTGGGCAACCTTCACGTTGTCCTGGAGGCCAACACACATCGTGGAGGGAAGCTGTTAAGTGGACACCAAAGTTAAGTGGAAACCAAGCCCTGGTTCTGTGGGGTGCCCAAGTTGCCCTCATGGATCGTGGGGAGAGGAATGTTGTTCTCAGTGGTGTAATGTTTTATCATCCTGAGGGAGTGCAGGACATGAGAGCTCATCCCCTAGGAGCTGCATCGTGCCTTCCAGCCCAGCAAAATCTCCCCTGGGTGTTCATGCCCACCTAATTTGACAGGTGACGGTGTAGGTGGGTTGATTATATGGAGTTCTCCAGGAGAACAGGCAAAAATCATGGAATGGTTTGGGCTGGAAAGGACCTTAAAGACCATCAAGTCCAATGGGCAGAGACACCTTTCCCCAGAACAGGTTGCTCCAAGCCCTGTCCAGCCTGGCCCTGAATGCTTCCAGGGATGGGGCACTCAACAGACAGATGTCACTGGATTCCACAAATCCACAGATGGATTCCAGAAAAACGTTTGAGGATCAGAATATTCCACTAAAAAAGCGCCCCCAAAAACAGGAAAGAAAGTGCATCCAAACAAACCTTGTGGGTTTTTTCCCTACTAAAAGCATTTGATAGAGATCAGCCTGGTCTCTTTGTGATGCTGGTGCCATGTCCTGACAAAGGCAAATGTTCTGCTGGACCACAAATCAGGACAAACTCACGGGACCATTGTGGGAACCTTAATTTTTGTATTTTTTTCCTAGATTTTGAACACACAGTCAGTGAACTCTTGCACTGAGCTGCTGAAAATGGTTGGCAGGAGGGAGCAGGATTTTCCACAAAGGTTTCTTTGTTCTCCTGAGTCAGCCTCTTACCACGGAGGAATAAGCCATGGATGTTCATGTAGGAGATGTCTCTGGGAAGGAGTGGTGGCCACTAGAGGGTGGCCATGCCATAGGCAGCACTGCCCTTGGGGACAGTGACTTCCTGGGGCAGCTCCATGCTTTGGGAACCTCACCAGGATGAGCTGGCTTCTGGCTTTGGGTGTGGACCTGCCCAGGTACCACATTTCTGATCTGAGCAAGGCTTTGTACACCCTGATGGCTGATGGACAGGCAAGTGCTTTTGTTATCATGTGTCAGAGGAGGTGAAGAGGAGTCTGGACATCTGGGAAGGAAGAAGAGGAAAGGCGTGAGAATTGGGTGGTTGTCTAGGCAGGGCCATGAGTCTCCTGAACTTCTTGATTCAGGGGCACCAAGGTGACATTTCCAGCAGCTCGGAGCTGAAATGCCAGCTTTCTAAGCTCCAGTTTTCATCTGCTTGCATCACAACCTGACTTCACACCCAGGCCAATGCAAACTCTGCCTTCTGGGTTATTGCTTGAAAGACACGATGCTGTCAGGGAATGCAATGAGCCTCTACCCCTCAGCTATTGCAGGTCTCTAGGTAGGACTTGTGCTGCTGCCTGTGAACACATTGCATAACCTGAAGGACATTGTCCTGTGGCTGGAGGTGGCCATAGGCTAAGGCCATTGCTGAAAAGGGACAAAATAACTTCTCTCCTCAGTGCCTGGCTCTCTGCAGGTCCCCCAGGCCATCCCACCAGCCCTGGCCACTTCCCAGCCTCCACTTCCCCTCCTCTGCTCTCCTGCTGTGGGATATCTCGTGATGGAGCTGATTTCCTCATTCATCCTTCCCCCGTTTTGGCTCTCAACAGGAGCTCTCTGTTCCAAGGAGACTTTGGCAAATGAGCACATTTCTTCCCTTCTCTCCAAGAGCCCTTTTCTGCCCCAGAACTGTCCCCACCATCCTCCTTGCTCTGTCACCTGATGCTCCCTTCTGCTTTGGCTTTCTTTTTGCTTACCCTTCCACTGGCTTCTGGTTCTGCTCCTTGCAGCCCAAACACATTTTAATCTTTCCCATCTGAAACAACACTCCCTTGGCTCTGATTTCCTCCCTGGTTGCCACTTCTGTGCGCACACCATGCCAAGACCCAGCTCATGTCTTCACTAAAGCCTTGGCCCGTGTCTGACAAGACCTCACGGATTTTGGGTTGTGCCCAGAATAGTTAATTTGTTCCTCCTGTGCCTTCTTGAAGCCTGAGGACACCACTGGGTCTGCTGACACAGTGAATTTGCCCCCTCCTGCTTACAGAGGTCTTATCCTAGCCCCTGAAATCCTGCTGTGTCCACACCCTGACGGTGTTTGCTGTGCTGTGTCCATCCCACCCCTCTGCACACCCACAGCCCTGGACATCTGGAACCTTCCTCACTACATGGATTCTCTGTGGCTGGCCACTGCCTTTCCCTACGGGATGGCTGATCCTAATTTCTGTTCGTGGTGTCTGCAGCCTTCTTGCAGCCCAGGTGGGGAGAATTTCTTTTAATCATCCTTATTCTCTTTAAGTATCTTCTTAAAGCGTTACAGCACTGGGGTGGCAAAAAAATGGAAGGTTTGGGAAGACCCAGAATTGTCTCTTTTATTTCTTTATAATTGGTTTAATTCATATTGGTGGCTGCTGATGATCTCTGACCATATGTAGTTGAGTTGTGGACTTGTGGGGTTTTGAATGAACAGGAATTTATTGAGCCTGGAACGACAAAGTGAATTTAATCCAGACATCTCTTTCAGTGGAGCTGTGATATCAACAGCAATAAGTTTCATTTCCTGGGGTGCCCCAGGCAGGCAAATCACAGAATACAGAATCACAGAATATTCCATGTTGGAAGGGACCCACAAGGATCAATGAAGTCCAGCTCCTGACAGGCAAAGGTGTGGGATGCTGCCCAAAGGGACACGAAGGTGCTGGGAGAGAGACAGGCAGATGTTTGCATGGCAGGCAGGCTGTTATTGCCAGCCAGCACCAGCTGGTCCCAGACAGGATCTGCTGGTGATTTTGTAGTTCAGTTTGAGCCTCTTAAAGGCTTTTCTGTGTTCATGGAAGGGACTGGTTGTGTTTGTGCACCCCTGAACGCCCCGCAGTGCTGAAACACGCTCTAGATACTCTGATTTTAACAGAGAAGCAGGGAGGGGGGTGAAATGATCTCACACCAGCTCTGCAAGTTTGTGATTTCTGTGATTGGAGTAGAAAATACTCGATAAGCTCTCTTACACTTCCCACCTTCCCAGGCTGTGGATTGAGATCAAGGTGCCTCCTGCTTTGGCCGTTAAAGGTTCCTGGTGGGTCCATGTTTGTAAAACCAACCTGTCCCTCCAGGGCTGGTTCCTGTCCCTCCAGGGCTGGTTCCTGTCCCCCCAGGGCTGGTTCCTGTCCCTGCTGACTTTGCAAACATCAGGCAGACACGAGTGTTTGCCCAGTGAAACACGTGTGGGATCTGCCCTGTCCTGCTCTGAGCCGTGGAGACGTCGCTTCCTCGGCAGCGTGGGGGCTGGGGAGGCTTTGGGGAATTCAGCTTTCCCAGACCATCTGCAAACGCCGTGTGCTGACTCCAGCGTCCTGAGGGGAGCAGGAAGAAAGCTGTCACCAGAGCTGGTAGAGCTGCTTTGGCCTGATGGGCTTCCATGTTCCATGTTCCAGACTGGGAGAGCTGGGGTTGTTCAGCCTGGAGAAGAGAAAGCTCCAGGGAGACCTTCCAGCACCTTCCAGTGCCTAAAGGGTGATTATGTAAAAGAGGGAGAGGGACTTTTAATACAGTAGATCCTGATAGGAAAGGGGGAGAGGTTTTAAACTGATTTAGATCAGATATTAGGAAAAAATTGTTTCCTATGTGGGTGGTAAGGCCCTGCCCACCACAGAGAAGCTGTGGCTGCCCCATCCCTGGAAGTGTCCAAGGGCTTGGAGCAGCCTGGGATAGTAGAAGGCATCCCTGCTCATTTCAGGGGGTGGAACTGGATGTTTTTAAAGGTGCCTTCCAACACAAACCATTCCATGATTCTATAATTCCATGCTCCCATGTTGGGCAGCCCCTTTGTTTTGAGCCTGCATAGGATAAGCAGACCCTCATGGAAAGAGATTTCAAGTTCTCATGCTCCATCTGAAAGACGATTCCCAGGCCTCAAAAGGCAGGAGAACACAAAGGGAACCTGGAAAAGACCCAAGATGCTCAAAGCTCATCAGGCTGGCGGGGAGATGTATCAGAAGGGCTGTGACAGAGGACTATAAATCACTGGGTGGTGTGGGAAGGGTGGACAGGAAGAGTGTGTTACCCGTCTCTGTCTCTGCAAGAATTACAGGACATCAGATGAAACCAGAAATTGTAAATCCAAAACAAACAAGAGGAGGTGGCTCTTCCCCCAGTGTGTAATTAAGCTGTGGAACTCCTTGCAACAGGATGTTGTGGATGTTGAAAATTGATGGGGGTTCATAAAGCAATGAGATAAACTGATGGAAGAAAAAAATCATTGTGGGTAATTAAATATGAAGTTGATCTCTATGGCACAGGAACCCACAAATTAGAAGCTGACTGGATATTTTGGGGAATTATCTCAAATTATTTGCTGTACTGTGACACTCTTCTCTAGATATACATTTCTGGCCATGGCCAAAGAGAAGTCACTGGGGTGAATGGAACTTGATGGCTGTTCTGCAGGTACCACATTTTTGTGCCTACCTGGTGGTAGATTAGGCCCTCCCCAATTTATTTTTTAGGTCCCAGGGCTTGTGAGGATGCTGCAGGAGTTTTGGTGGCTTGCTGTTGAGTTTCTCCTGTCTTCTCATGGATATGATGCTAAGATAAATTACAGCCCAGAGGTTTTCCACAGGTAGGGGTTTCAGTCACGTCCACAGAGACCATACATAAAATGGCTTGGACACTGTGCCATCCCTGTGTCCTTAGCATTCCATGCTCCCCATGCTCTCCAAACACCCTGATACCAAGTCAAGGTGCTTGTTTAAGCTGCATCTGCAGGTCAGCTGTGGATCCCTTACAGTGGGACCCTGGCTTCAGTGGGAGCCATCCCAGTGTAACTGCACCTCTACTGGAGTTTGGTCACCTGCAACAAGGATGGCTTTGAAGAACATTTCATCATTTTCCTGATCCTAATTCATAGGAGTAATGCCAAGGCTTAGACTAAACTTTGCTAATTCTACGTATTTCTCCATTTGCCATTTTAAGCAAACATTTGTTTTCTAGCCAAGGCACATCAGAGAAGCTTTTGCTGCCTTTTCCCCAGCCTTGTGTGGACCAGCAGCATTGATCAGACCACGCACGACCTTTGGGACCTGAAGGCACTTCCCTGCCCTTGTGCCTGCTTAGCCTGAGTGCCTCATGTCTTGGTTTCAGCTGGGGCAGAGTTAATTTCCTCCTTAATGACTGGTCCAGTGCCATGTTTGGGATTTGAATAGCATTCTTCAGTACTAGTAAAGCACAAATATGCTCCCCCTTCCCAATGCCCATCCCCATTTTTATCCCTGCCATCTCCTCTCTGTTTATTGACCATACAGAGATGCAATTATGGGAGTTGATCCACCTGAAAAATGTCTAAGCATCAACACCATCCATGTGGTGATTTTGTGGGTGGGGAAAGAGGAAGCAGCAATACTTTTGGCAGGTTTTTCTGCAAAGATTCCGTGCTGGGAAGCCTCAGGTTCCAGGCACGTTAGCGTTTGCACAATGCCATCATCAGGGGTGCTGGTTTTGTGACCTCTGGCTCCACGTGTCTTGAAACAGGACCTGTGTGCTGGTCAAGAAGAACAGGGCCTTGAGGTAGGTTTTAATTTCCCTGTAAAACTGGCCTCTCAGGGTAAATACAGAGGAATGAGCAGGGATGGAAATCACCACCCCAGTTTCAGGAGGTGACCGAAGCACGCTGGGCCCTGCCCTGTGCTGGGTGCTGTCTGTGGTCCTTGCTAGCACAGTTTGACATTTAGAGACACAGCACGTTCCCAGGGGGTGACCTTTTGAGCAAAGAAAGAGGGTCCTGTGCCTGGGAAGCTCCAGGCTGCTGAGTTTCCCCATGCAGAGCCTGGTGCCCCATTTCCCACGGATCACAAGGCAAAGGGGAAGTCACGATGCCAGCACTCGCTTTTTTGACAGCTCCGATTCTCAGCCTTGCTGCAGCTGCAAATTCACATCAGCTTCCCCATCTGGCTTCCCTCCACAGGGCCAAGGAGGGCACTTCCAGCAAGCCTGGAACAAGCCAAAAGGTGCACCTTGCTGACAACTCCCTGCCCTGTTCGGAGCCAAATGTGAGAGGTGACTTTGTCCCCAGGTTGGAGCATGAGGCTGTTTTGTTATCTTGTGACAGCCTTGCAGGTTTGCAGCTGTAGGGTCTGAAGGCTGGAGGTGAAGGCACAAAACACAGGCTGAAATTTGGAGGGCAGGAACAATTTTTTACTGTACTCCCATCATCACATTGGGAGCCTGAATCTCTCTGATGCCTCTGGGCATCATCAGTGAAGCCACAACTGAGCAGAGTTGAAGGTGGCATTTCTTACATCCCAACTATTCCACTGGGACACCCCAGCTTCAGGTCCTTCCATCCCTTAGGCTGACAAAAAACCACTTTGGTTTACTTCATGTTTACCTTCCCAAGAGCTAAAAGGAAGCATTTCTGCCCAAAACTCTCTGTGCTGCTCGGATCAGACATGCCTGCAAGTTCCCACCCCGTTAACCTTTGGGGCAGGGCTGGTGTGGGAGCTGCAAATCCAGCAATCAGCCTGTTCAGAGCTAAAGGACCTTATTGGGATTCAGAGGCGTGAGGTTCATGGGCCATCTTCATAACAGATGGAAATTTGGAATAGCTGCACACTGCAGCAAATGAGGTATTTACTTATAATCTAGTACTGCATGTTGATTTTAAAGTTGAGCTATCAGAACCCTTTGCAGAAGAAGTGACCCAGTGTGCAAAGCTGTGAGTTTCTGTGTTTTCCAGACCTGTTTCACCTGGCAGCATAAAACACTCTGGAGGTGTTTCTGCTTTGTCAGGATGTGGACACCATGAACTGAGGACTCAGGAGTCCAGGATTCTGCACTCTGATCACACCTTGGCTTTTCTTCTCTTCAACTTGTACAACATGTTCTGCCAAGTGTCACTAAGGAAGCGCCTGAGATTGGTTTAATGAATTTTCTTATAGCAAGTTAAACCATCCCTCGAGTCCACCCCAGTTTAGGTGTGCTGCTCAGTCCATGCCCAGGCATGACATCTTAGGCTGAAATGTCTGAAAAAAATCCACTTCCTCTCTGAGGCCACGTTTTAGTTTTGGATCAAACCAGGTCACCAGATTTACAAGAGAGGTTTGTGTAGGGCAGGAGGGACTCTGAATTGCTCTGAAATTATGGTCCAGAGGCTGTCATGGTTTATAGTTCTGACCTTTGCTACACACTGTGCTCAAAATCTGCTCTGCTTTGGTGCCTAAGCGAGACCCAGACCCTTTGGATGATGCAGATGTCGGTGTGTGATGGGCTGTGTGTGCACAGGGTTGCAAAAATGTTGATTCCTCACAAATTTGGCTGAACTGAGGTGGAGCTGAAGGATGGTTGTGCCCCTCAAGATGGTGATTTCCTCTTGTTTTCTTCCAAAAGCCCAGAGAAGGATTTGTTTTCACACCTTAGCCAGAAGCCAGACTGCAGCAGCCCGAGTCCTGCCAGGCCCTGCCAAGGCAGATGGTACTATTTGACCTTCTGCAGTCACTTCCATTTTCATCAGCAGCTTTGTAAATGTTTCTGGGCAAAGGAACATAATCTTCTTCTATGCTACCTGCCAGGAAAATCCTCCTGGAGACAGCCCCACATTACGTGCCTGCCCCCTTGTCCGTGCTGGGCTCTGCCTTAGGAAGGGGATGAGTCTGTCAGCTGGTGCATCCTGCTTCTTCCTGGGGAGCATTCAGCCTCCTCAGCCACTGATTTAACCAGACAAAGTCACCCCAAACGTGGGGCTCCCCACCTCCCCAGCCTTTTCCTTTGGGCTTATCCTACTGTGATGTAAACTGAATAACTCCTGCTTTATAAGGCAGCAGAAAGGCTTCAGCTACAGATGAATAGACATAAAATCTTGAGTAAAAAAGGTACTTTGTGGTAAGTACTATTTAATATTTTCTTGCAAATACTTTCCATTAGGATTAATTTCCCTTACTTTGATCCTAAAATGGTTTGGGTTGGAAGGACCTTAAGGACAATCCAGTTTCACCCCTTGCCATGGGCAGAGACACCTTCTGCCAGACCAGGATGCTCCAAGCCTCATCCAATCTGGCTTTGAACACTTCCAGGGATGGGGCCAGATTCTGGCCATGTGGAAGTCAGGAATGGAATCTGAATCTTGCCCAGGCTCAGAGGATGGGCTGAGATTTACTCCTGTGCTCGAGACACTGATGAATCAATTCCCTGCTCCAGCTGTGGTCTGTGTTGAGAAGGTCTCTGCAGTGTCCCAGGTGTGTGTCCCACCTCTGGCTGGCTGCTTGCTTTGGTCTGAGTTTGCCCCTAAGGAGATGGAGGGGGAGGAAGAGGACTTTTCTCTTTCAACCCCCTCACCCCTGGGACTGCTGCCTCTGCTGCTGAACCCAAACAGCAGCCAAAGGCCACAGCCTCAGTCCTCAAATGTCCCAGAAGAGGAAGTGCTGTACATGCTGAAACTGTCTCCTCAACAAAACAGCGAGACCAAAGCTGCAGCTGGGGTTTAAACAGCCTGACCCTGAGAAACACAGGCTTGCCAGCTTGAAGAGAAAGGTAAATGTGTGCTTTGGGGTGGGAAGACAACTGTGGGAGGGAAAGATTTGGATCCCTGGATCCTAGTGAAAATTTCTTCACTGTAGGAGTGGTCAATCATTGCAACAGGCTTCCCAGGAAAGTGGTGGAGTTCCTGGGAGTGTTCAAAAACATGTAGGTGAGGCCCCTGGGAAATGGGTTAGTGCTGGCCCTGGCAGTGCTGGGTTAAGAGTTGGTCTCGATGATCTTAAAGGGTTTTTCCAACCTAAGTGATCCTGGGACTCTGTGGTGATGCTCCACATGGTGACAGCACAAGGAAAGTGTGTAGGTGCCCCCCAGAGCACATCTGTGCCTCACATGGGCATTGCCAGGAGCCCTGGGACAGCCAGGCTGGGTGGGGGCTGAGCCCCCAGCAGTGGATGTAGCTAATGGCTCTGTCCTGGGGTAGGGAACTGATCCCTGGATTGAGACCAGCAACCCACTGAGCATGGTGACAGCTGTGAGCTGCAGCTTGTCATGGGCACTGACACAATCCCTGATCATGGGGATGTGTCCTGGCCCATGTTTGTCAGCTCTGGGCTCACGCTGGGGCTGAGGAACCTGTGCCTGGGGGCTGCACACAGCCTGTGGCTTCATTCCATTCCATTCCGTTCCGTTCCNGGTCTCTGCAGTGTCCCAGGTGTGTGTCCCACCTCTGGCTGGCTGCTTGCTTTGGTCTGAGTTTGCCCCTAAGGAGATGGAGGGGGAGGAAGAGGACTTTTCTCTTTCAACCCCCTCACCCCTGGGACTGCTGCCTCTGCTGCTGAACCCAAACAGCAGCCAAAGGCCACAGCCTCAGTCCTCAAATGTCCCAGAAGAGGAAGTGCTGTACATGCTGAAACTGTCTCCTCAACAAAACAGCGAGACCAAAGCTGCAGCTGGGGTTTAAACAGCC
Organism: Promerops cafer; assembly: GCA_013398275.1. Lineage (NCBI taxonomy): Eukaryota > Metazoa > Chordata > Aves > Passeriformes > Nectariniidae > Promerops > Promerops cafer. The sequence goes on along the minus strand of VZSE01011086.1, from coordinate 127,899 downwards.
TGACCTTGAGAAACACAGGCTTGCCAGCTTGAAGAGAAAGGTAAATGTGTACTTTGGGGTGGGAAGACAACTGTGGGAGGGAAAGATTTGGATCCCTGGATCCTAGTGAAAATTTCTTCACTGTAGGAGTGGTCAATCATTGCAACAGGCTTCCCAGGAAAGTGGTGGAGTTCCTGGGAGTGTTCAAAAACATGTAGGTGAGGCCCCTGGGAAATGGGTTAGTGCTGGCCCTGGCAGTGCTGGGTTAAGAGTTGGTCTGATGATCTTAAAGGGTTTTTCCAACCTAAGTGATCCTGGGACTCTGTGGTGATGCTCCACATGGTGACAGCACAAGGAAAGTGTGTAGGTGCCCCCCAGAGCACATCTGTGCCTCACATGGGCATTGCCAGGAGCCCTGGGACAGCCAGGCTGGGTGGGGGCTGAGCCCCCAGCAGTGGATGTAGCTAATGGCTCTGTCCTGGGGTAGGGAACTGATCCCTGGATTGAGACCAGCAACCCACTGAGCATGGTGACAGCTGTGAGCTGCAGCTTGTCATGGGCACTGACACAATCCCTGATCATGGGGACGTGTCCTGGCCCATGTTTGTCAGCTCTGGGCTCACGCTGGGGCTGAGGAACCTGTGCCTGGGGGCTGCACACAGCCTGTGGCTTCATTCCATTCCATTCCGTTCCGTTCCATTCCGTTCCATTCCATTCCATTCCATTCCATTCCATTCCTTTCCATTCCATTCCATTCCATTCCATTCCATTCCATTCCATTCCATTCCATTCCATTCCATTCCTTCCTCGTTAGGGCATCTTGGCTTAAAGCATCTGAGTTGAAGCCAGGCTCTTGCCAAGCTCCAGGGCTCTCCAGCACCACCCCAGCATTCCTGCACCATCTGCCATGTCCATATGCCCAAGGTTTTGTCCAAGGGCACTCTGCACATGCCCTGGACACCACTCTGGGGGCTTGAGGACAGCCCTCACAAGGTCTTGGAGCTGAAGGAATAACAATAAGTTCATTTTGTGCACAAAAGGAGCAGGTGACCCAGAAGAGACACACAGCAGTCCCAGCTCAGAGTGGACATGGTTAATCTATTCCAGGCAAGCAGTACAGACAAGACCCCACAGCATTTAACCAGGAACTGCTTCCTGGGGAGGGTGACTGGCAGTGTGAGCATAGTCCTGGTTAATGAGATCATTTGTAGCTGGTTCAAAAGGTGTGAAGGACCTGCTTGACCTTTTGTAGTGGAAAAAGTCCATGACCTTGTTTCACACGGTGAAAGGGGAAGGTCTAAGCCCTGGAGAAAGTAGTTACAGGCAGGAAATGTGACTGGACATATGGACAGGTGGCTGTAAGGACCTTGTTTGCAAAGAGAGGCTGGACCAGGGTAAGGGACTGGGCCTGGGGGTTTCTGTGTGCTGTCTTGTCATGGGAGCAGCGGGAACAGGGGCAGGGCAGGGATTTTTAGGGGTAAAAGAAGGAGCAATGACTTCAACCAGTGCAAATGGATTTAGGTCTGTTTTGGTCACTGGGTTACCCAATGGGGCAGTGAAGCTCCCTTCAGGACATCCCAACAGCTCAGGGATAATGTAAGTTGGGATGAATTTGTAGGTGCTCCAGGGCCATGAACTGCCAAGATGATCCCAATATTTGAGCAGGAGCTGCAGGAGAGACTTTTGGAGAAATCTTGAGCTCATCAAGTCATCAGCCTGGGGTCCTGACTGCAAATCAACAAGCCTAGCTCCCTGGGAGTATGTAGGAATTGGCTTGTGAGGAGCTCCTCACACCATCCCACGAACTGGCAGTCGAGTTCCTGACGGAAATTTGTCCTGTCCAGTGCTAACATGTCCCTGGTGGTGCTGTATCAGAAGTTCAACAAATGCAATGTGTATTCTGTGAAATGTCCAGCATTCCATAAATCTGCACAATCTGATGGGAAAAAAAATGTTCGCATGGAAAATTCCCAAGCATCCTGACTGGCTCTGTGTGGTGTGAAGAGATGTGACAGCATCATGCTGTCCATCCCATCCCTTGGGTGTAACCTCATCCCAGACCTGAATAACCTGTCACTCTTGGATAAAGGCTCAGGCTCTCTGCCCTGGCTCCCCTGTCCCCACTGAGCTTGTTTCCATGGATTTCTGCCATGAACATGGCTTTATCTTGGTCTCCTAAGGAAAGACAACTTTCGTGAGCACACTTTGCACAAGTATGGAAGAGTCCTGCCTTCATCTGTGACCTTTGTTCTTTACCTTCCCTTGAAGCATTTGACCAACTTCCACCAGATTTCATGGCAAGAGCCACAAATATAAGCTGGTGGTTGACTTGCACCAGAGTGGGATCACAAGGCACAAATCCACACGGAATCATTAGGCATTGTCAGCTTTGTTGCATGTTGAACTATTGTTCTCTCTCCACTCCTCCATTTGTCCCTGCAGGGTGAGATTGAAAGGGCCAAGGAAGGTGCACATGGCTGGAAAAAGGAATTTGCAGGGTTATCTCCCTTTTGCCTTCTGTTTAGGGTCTGTAGTAGCTCTCCCCAGCCCAGAGTCAAGCTGGGTCCCTTTGCTTTTCCCTCTGGATGTTGCTCTGCAGAGCAGAGCCCATGAAGCTGCTCTCCAGGTCCTGCATTGGCCTCCAAAAGCCTCTGAGATTCAGCTGCTTTATAAAAGGAGGAGAAGTTAATTTTTCATGTTAATGTAGCACTTTTGACTTGGCTGTCCAGAAGCCTACAATGTGGAAAGAATGAACATTTCTGCTGTAAAATTCCTGTGCTTCTCAAGGGATCGCAGGGAGGCTCCAGGAGCGACCTGCTCACACGTTTGGAAGTCATAGGTCAGCCCTTCAGCTGAAAAGGATTCAATGGATTTTGGTGTGTATGTGACTTGATAAAATCTGGGTTTCTCCACTAATTGAGCAACTGCAAGGGTGGGGTTTAGGAAGGGTGATGAAGATTTGGACACTCCTGATGACAAGGTGTGAGCTGGCGATGTCCCTTGTCCTAGAAACATCTCAGGTGGACAAAATGCATCAACACAGAAGTGAGATGTTTTCTGGCATCTGATAAAACCTGTGAGCTCTGGCATCCAGACTCTGCCCTGACTGTAAAATGGCCACAGCCACCACCAAAAGCAAGAGTCATGCGTTGTCCACACCTACACAGGATGTCTGGAATAACCTCCAGGAATCACGTCCTACAGGGATGCCAGAGTCATTTGAGGATGGAGTCCACTCTGCTGGGATTGTTTGGGCTGAATAACACCTCTTGTCCCACCTGCATCCTGCAGGAATGAGGGACTTTGTAATGGAGCAGCAAGCTCCATGCTGCCAGCCAGGGGGATCCTTGGAGAAATCCAGGTGCTGCCAAGCCACCCTCTGACCCTGCTCTTCTGGAGACACAACATCTCCTTGCACTCCTGGTTTGGAATAGGAGTCTCCTCCCCAGCCACCCAAATATGCAGCTGTGGTGCCAAAGAGGCTTTCACAACCTGCTGTGTGACAGTGGTAGACGTGGGGAGGTGATGATGTCACGGGGGTTGCTGCAGCAACCCCAGCATCAGGGTGTGTGCACCCTTTCCAAGAATGTGGCTGTGGAGTCACAGCTGAAGCCCTCGGATGGAACACGGGGATGGAATCAATATTAAACCAGAAAAAGCAGGGGCAGGAGAAGGGATTTGAGGGGGATGATGGGAATCCACGGAGAACAGTATGATGAAAGGTCTGATCCTGCTGCTACGTGCCACCTCTGGGAGTGGCCACCAGCTGACCTTGGTGTCAGTGGCATTGACCACCAAACACTCAGATTCTTGCTGAGTTGGTTTCACCAAACAGGGAGACCCCAATGATGGAGGGAAGGCCACAAGCTGCTCTTGCACCCCTGACCTGTGTTGAAAGCAGAATAGAGACCTCTATGGCATTAGAAGAGCTTTAATTTAAAAAAATCCAGGTGAGGGACCCTGGTCTCTATCTGGGGGTTCATGGAGAGGATCCCACTGGAAGGCAGAGAAAGAGCATGGAGCAGCAGAGACTGGTGCTCTCTTCTCCTGGCAGGTTTGAATTTCCAGGTGCAGAGTGTGGTGGGCACAGGACAGTCAGCACATGGTGATGGATAGCATGATTATGGATAGATGCCATTATTATGGATTATTGTGTCTGCCCCATCCCTGGGAGTGTCCAAGGCCAGGTTGGACAGAGCTTGGAGCCACCTAGGATAGTGGAAGGTGTCCCTGCCCATGGCAGGGGGCTGGAACTAGGTGGCCTTTAAGGTCCCTTCCAACTTAAACCATTCTGTGATTCTAAGAATCTAGGATTCTGTGATCTCCTTGATGGGTTACCTCAGTGCCAGGTCTGCAGAAAGGTCTGGGGGTCCTAAGGGATTCATCTTTCTGCCTCAGGACCCCATTGCACCCCCCTCTCCTGTGGGAAAAGCACCCTGGTTGCCCTTAATGTGGAAAGGTGTCAAAATTCTCTTTTGCACCTGAGCAAGAACCAGGCACAGCACTTACAAAGCTGTGTAATTCAAGAAGATCTCCAGGTTCTCCCCTGGACTGCAGCCCGGAGGTGCTTTGTCTGAGTTTAGCAATGCTCTCTGATGTGTGGGATTTAGGAATAAATAAGGACATGTGTCAAATTCCCGGAGTGCAGCAAGGAGAGGGGTCAGCATGTTCCTGCTTCCCCACCCCACAGCTCAGCTCTGTGGAACAAGGATGTGTGCTGGAATGAGAGAGGTGGGCCAAAGGATAGGCCACTGGGCTCACCTTGTTTTCAAATCCCTCCATTCCCTTACAAGCCCAGGGAATCTCCAGAGGAATTCTCTGCCTTCCAAACACACAAGAGCAACAAACTGAAAGGCCTCTCTCCGAGTCTCTCCTGAAAATTATTAGCCAGATAAGCTGAATATCCTCCTTTTAATTTTATTTTAATAGCCAAAACATACTGTGCAGGCAACAGATCCGACGTTTCTTGGCTAGCAGGGATGATTAGATCTCTGTAACTATATGCTACCAAGTGCTCTTGCTACAATAAATAAAGGTCAAAGGCAAGACACTTCCTGCTACTTTTGCTGACACGTGGCTGCCATTTAGTGATTCATAATCTCTACACACAGCTTGGCACACGCAGGGGATTTTTTTTTTTTTTTTGTAGGAGCTGTTTTCCACTTGTGCAAACACAACAAAGGATTTAAAGGGACCTGCTTTGAGCCACCTCCACCACCAGCAGGATTCAGCTAAAGGTAACAAAGATGAGCAGGACCATGGGCTGTAGGTTGAGCTATGCACGAGTGGGAGCTGATTATCTGCTGGTTTTTAGGGGTCTTTGAGCTGAAAAAAGTTTAAAGCTATGCCTGTTTTTGATTTTTTTATTGCTTTTTTCTTCTGTGTATCCCAGTGCCTTGTGGAACTGCATAAACACTGATGTGTCTGAGTGGCAGAAAACAAATGCTGGAAGATAAGAAAACCTGGTGGTGTTTGGGTAGGATTGTGGTGGGCTCTGGTCTTCTGGTCCCCAGGCTGGGATTCAGTTGTGACATGGACTCTGATGAGATAAATTTTAGTACCTGGACAGGAAAAGGAAAAAACAGTACAGGAATTAAGTGTTTTGCCATTTTGGGCCTGCTCTGTGGTTTGTACAATGTATTGGTAGCAGGTGTACAGGGGCAATTGCAAAAAATGTGAAATGCCCTTAATATTTAGGAAGAAAATTGGGCATAAGCTGCTTGCTTCATCCATCAGGCATTCTTAGTTCTGAAGAATTAAGTTGCGTAAGACTGTGGTTATTTTAGAGACAACTTTTTTCCGTGTCTGTGGAAAATATCTGCAAGATTCAGACAAACCTGAACCATCAGGACATGGAGAGCTGCTGGGTATGTGGGTGTTTGTCCTGAACGCAGTGAAAAGGAATTACTTTTTTAATGCACTCTCACAATTTCTCAGACTGCACTAAAAATCTGCTTCTTCTCCCATTTTGATTTGTTTCAATGACCTCGTAAGATGTTTCCAGCTGGAGGTGGACTGGGGGATGTGCATCCGTGAGCAAGTAATCCCATGAAGGATTGTCTGTTATCTTTGGTGGTTGGTCCACTTCATTTCCTTTTGGTGACTTTATTTTTCTACTGTATATTCATGAAAAGTTCAGGGAAATGGTTTGAATTCTGTTGTTTGAGTGAATTCACCATGCAGTCATGGAATTGTAGGATCATGGAATGGTTTGGATTGGTAGGGACCTGAAAGATCATCTTGTTTCAATCCCCTGCCATGGGCAGGGACACCTTCCACTGTCCCAGGTTGCTCAGAGCCCTGTCCAACCTGGCCTTGGACACTTCCAGGGATCCAGGGGCAGCCACAGCTTCTCTGGGCACCCTGTGTCAGGGCTCCTCACCCTCACAGGGATGAATTTCTTCCCAAATCCCATCCAAATCTTGCCTCTTTCAGTCACTTTGGGATTTGCATTACAGCCCAGCTCAGAGACTACTTAGCTGTGCAGCGAGAGCTGTTCCTTGCATGGGAGCCAACAGCTGAGGGGCACAGGAGAGAAAAAGCTGGCTGGGGAAGGGGGATCTGAGTGGGAGCCTCTCAGTGCGTGCTCCTGCTGACTGAATCACGCTGCTGATGTAATTTATTGGGGCTGTTTCCTGCTGAGGAACAGACTCAGCACCACACAGGTCTCCAGCCACCGCTGGCACGCTCCGGAGCAGTGAATCACCGCTGCTGTTTGCTGAGATGAGTCACTTGCACGGACAGAGACCTCACAGAAAATATTCCTTGGTGAACAAACCACTCCAGGATCTCAGTAAAAAAAAAAAAAAAAAAAAAAAAATCCAGGTTCCTTTTTGGCGTTCTTTGCCTGATGAAAGGAGAATTTTTCCTCGGTGGAATATCTCTGCTCCGAGGTGGTGTCTGGGTGCAGAGTGACCTGTGTTTCCAGCTGGCAGAACAAAGGCAGGCATCGTGTTTGAAGGCTGTTTGTTCAGCATCCCAGTAACAAGACTTTGGGCACCTGGAAACTTTGGCAAGCAAAACCTGTATTTATTTATTTATTTTTTTTTTTCCTTTTCTTCTGAATTCTAAGGCAACAGGGGGAAAAAAAAAGGTTTTTGTTTTTTTTTTTTTTTCAGCCAAAAAGGAAATTGTGCAAGGAGAGGGAAGAAAAGTTGTTCCAAGGCCAAATTATGACCTGCTCACTTTAATATTGGCTCAGAGAAGTAAAAGAACTGAAGGAGCACACAAAGGAGGTCTGGAAAAATCCTGTGTTCAAGGGACAGGGCAGTGAGGGAACAGCCAGCCAGTGTCTTGGCTCTACAGGAACTAGTGGCCAGCAAATGAAATTAGTGGGCTACATCCATGAAGGTGGGTCCTCATGCAATGGGTAGCTGGGCTGGAAACATCTTTCTGAAGAATATTGTGGATACAAGAAGGTTCAGGAAGTAAATGGGCAACTGAGATACGATGGAATTTATGGAGAGATATCTTCTGGGATTTACTATGCAGAAAAATCCCATCAGGCTCAGGACATCCCCTGAGGTGAATATAAAGAAGGCAAGGAGAGCTTTGGGGAGATGTGTTCTGTGTGTTTGACCCAAACTCGAGCAACTGCTCGTGGCCAGTGGCTTTATTTTTTTTTTTTTTCCATCACTTCAACCTGAAGCAGCAGGAAGAAAAATGAGCTTGGCCACTAAAGCCATGGTACTTTGCACCATGTGATCAGAGCTGGGAACAGCATCCCTGGGCACAAGGGGCAGGAACGTGTCCTTTATGTAGGTAATCCCAGCTTTGAGGTGCCCCAAATGATACCAGAGAGCCCCTTATGAGGATGCTCAGCTTTGTCTTACATTTTCTTTTCCAAGTCCCTTCCTACCTTCATCTGCACCAGCCAAAGCAGCTTCCCAGGCTGGATGGAGCCTGGGCTAGAGCACTGTGGCTCTTTTTATTCTCCTAATGTGTCCCAGCAACAGTGGGCAGCCAGCCTGGCATTTTGACTGAGATTTTAAAGGCTTGCTATTACTGATTTCTCTTTTTCCATTGCTCTCCCAGAAACACTGGGTTATTTTACCTTTTTTTTTTTTCTTCTTGTTAAACTCTTGTTTTGCCCTTTCTTTGGGGACTGGGAGAAGGGACATAGCTCCTAAAAAATTATTTGGGTGCCAGATCCCTGCTAGCACCCATCACCAGCTGTAGTGTGCTGCTACCTCTCTCCTTCCCCACCTCAGAGCCAGGCAAACACATTCTGTTCTTTTGGGATTATATCCTGGAGATCTGAATGTCACAGCAGGCTGTGCAGTTTAACACAGGAAACATTTGTGCCTGCTATTTAAGAGAAATAAGTTGCTCATGTTTCCCTGGGAACCAGCCCGTCAATCGAGCTCGCTTGACTCCCCTGTTATTAAAATAAAATGTGAAAGAATAAATGGATATATTGCAAGTAGTGGAAGGGCAAAAATGCCATCTGGGTGTATTTTGTACCCAAAATGTGCATCCCTATGTAAAGAAGAAGCGTTTTTTTCAGCTTTTTCAGATGGATTGCTGTTCTTTTGGATTGCTTCTGCTGGCAGTGTTGTGTCTTCACACACAGAACTCGGAGCTGACTGTAAGAGGAGCCCCTGTAGCTCAGCAGTTGTTGAATTCCGTCTGTGTGCAGGTTACACACAGCGCTTGCTGCCCTGGCACTGCTCTGCTGGCTGCCTGTGGCTGCGCCGAGCCCGTGCTCTTCATTGCACCTCTTAGGCCGTTCCTTCAGGGCTCTCCTCTCCACCGCAGGAGCGTTTCTCACCTCATTTCGTGCGGGTTTATGCGAGGGTTTATCTTTAGGACCTGCCACTCGGAGAGGCGGCAGGTTATCCCTGGGGCAAGGCTATTTTTAGGGAGCGCAGTGCCAGGACGGCTCGCAGCGCTTGGCAGCGGACGCGTGCGGAGCACAAAGGCAGCCTCTGTGCTCGGGGCTGCGCAGCTCGGCACCCTCAGGGGCTGGGAGCCGGGCACGGGCGGGGAGCGGGGCACAGCAGGAAAACGGAGCCGCTCCGGGCGGGGAGAGCGCTGGGAGCTGCGGGGAGGCTGCTGCGGGCACCGCGGTGCCCAGGCAGGGGAGGGGAGGCAGGGGCTGCACGGACTGGGATGGAAACGGGAGGTTCTCAGGATCGTCCTCCGGCTTTTGCAGGTATCAGCCCTCGGCTTTTGAAGGGAAATAGCCGAACCAGTAACATAAATATATCATCTGAAACACCTGCTCGGTGCTGGAGATCCAAACTGGGACTAGTTTGCATTTTTCCACCGTGCTTTTCCTCTACCTGCTGTGAGATAAAGGCGGGAGGTGCGCTGCTGTCAGCGGCAAAGCCTCCTCCCAGATTTCCACATTCAACCCTGTTCCTTTGCGCCTGCCAAATTTTCATTTCCTCGATTCTTTTTGTGTTCGGGGTAGTTTAAGTGAGTGTGGTTTCACGTGAACTGTGCTGAATTGGCGACAAAGGGGTGTAAATGTTCATAGCTGCTTTCACAAGAAGGCATGTTGGGTGAGATAAGACTGGATCTCCCGGGAATAACTTGTGAAGGATGTGCTAGAGGTGCACAAAATAGTGATAAATTGCTGAGAATCCAGCTGTTCACTGTGTCACACAATATAAGGACTGAGAGCATTGAGGGCTGGAGCACTTCTCCTACAAGGAAAAGCTGAGAGAGCTGGGGGTGTTCAGCCTGGAGAAGTCTCCAGTGAGACCTCAGAGCCCCTTCTAGTCCCTGAGGGGCTCCAGGAGAGCTGGAGAGGAACTTTGGACAAGGGCATGGAGTGACAGGACAAGGGGAATGGTTTCCCACTGCCAGAGGGCAGGGTTAGGCGGGATATTGGGAAGGAATTGTTCCCTGTGAGGGTGTTGAGGCCCTGGCACAGGGTGCCCAGAGAAGCTGTGGCTGCCCCTGGATCCCTTGGATCCATGGTCCATGTCCAAGACCAGATTGGAAGGGGCTTGCAGTGACCTGGTCTAGTGGAAGGTGTCCCTGCCCATGGCAGGGGATTGAAACAGGATGATCTTTCAGGTCCCTACCAATCCAAAGCACTCCATGAATCTGTGATTCTATGATGAATGGAAATAGCCAGCTCCATGCAAATCAAAGGATGTGCCATTGATATTACTTCTTGATTTGTTGTCAATATTTACCTGAAGAGAGCAGGCCAGCTCGTGGAAACAAAATCCAAAGAAGGTCATTAAATACAGAGGAACCATGTCTACCCCACAAAGTCCCTGACAGAAAATAACTGGGAGCTGAGAGTGGTGGGTCCCGTTGTCCCACTTGTGCAGACTCAGGTTGTTCCTTGGCCAGCACACAGGTGTGTGGAGAAGACAGTGCCACCTTTTAATCTGCTTTCTGCCTGTGCTCCAGGGAAAGCATTTCCAATTTTCCTCATCCAAATGAAACCAGAAGGGCACTTTAGGTACAGGAATTCACAGAAATGGAATCATGAAGGATTTTTGAATTTAGCAGAGAGAAATTTGTGGTAATAATAAGTAATTGGGACTTGAAGCTTGACAGATATAAGCCAGAAAGAGCAGCACATTTCAGGCTTCCGGGGTGTGTGCTTGCTACCCCAGTTTATTGAGGATTGCAAAGGATCTTCCACACATGGATTTTTTTTCCCATTGTTGAGACTGGATACTTTTCTCAGCAGCTATATCCTTCCAGAAATCCATGTAGGAAAGTGTCAAAGCCTGTAGCTCTCAGGATATTAGAAGAAATTCCTGCCTGAGCAGTCTCATTCCAGAAATTGCCTTCCTAGAAGGGAATAAGGATGAGCAAACATGGGAGGGGAATTTCTCCTTCTCTCCTGGACCAGTTTTATTTCTAACCACAAAGGTGAGTTGGGTGGTGGTTCTGTGTCCAGATTGTTCATCATCATGGGGAAATATTTATGAGAGAGCTCCCTGTCACTCGGACAGCCTGTCAAATGATGACTGAATAGCAAAGGTCATTGTTACTCATTCCCATGAACTGCTGCAGCTACACTGGGATGACTGGAAGGTCACAAGGGCTTTTTTAGCAAAGGGCAGACTCTCTGAAGTGACTTTTGAAACTGCCTGTAGCCTGAATTTACTTTCAAAGGGAGGCTGCTGGGTTTTCAGGTTCCCTTTGTAGTCTTGGTAAAACCTTTAATTGGCTTATTGTCAGGGGATTGTGAGGAAAAGGGGAAAAACACCCACAAGAGGCGATAGTGTTTGATCTCTGTCCTTCCTCGTTGTGCTTGTGAGCTGCAGCCTTGCTTCAGATGAAATTTCTGGTGTGATTTTGTATTTATGTTAGAATGCTTCTGTCTCCGGCACCGGACGTGGGTTTGGTTTTCCTCCTGGGAATGTATGTTTTTGTTTGAGTGCTCAAGTGTTCCTCAAGTGGGTGAATGAATCATGGAAATTCCGTATTACGGACGGATGGAAAGATAATAAAGCATTATACGTGGGCCCTCATGGTAAGTTTGCTTTGCCTCCTTTGCAGGTAAAAGGGATTAGTCTTTAGTAAACAAACAGTGCAGAGGATGGAAAAGCCAGCTGGGCTTGTTTGGAGTTGCTGTAGTTATTTAACTCAGGTATTTTTTTCAGACTGTACGTGGTGTCCTGCTTGGGGAAACACAAGCAGCTTTGTCACTGTGTGTCACCCTGCCCAGAGCAGGAGCCAAAATCAGTACCCAGGTACCCTTAGGATAATAATTCCTGGGTTAGAAAACTGGAAACCCCTTTTCTGACTTACATATTTTCTGTTCAAGTTGTATTTTAACTTCATGAGCGTCCTGCCAGATGTCAGTGTGCGAGTGGATCCCCCAAAAACTTGAGCCAAACTCGTGAGGCCTTTTCTCTGAAGACACCCTCCTAATGCCAAAGCCAAATCTTGGCAGGAGTGGGCAACCTCTGAAGCACAGCACAGCCAGTGGCTCATACCAGGGGTCTTTGTGGTGAGATTCCTGACTTCAAGTAGGTAACAGCACTTTTCCCAACGTTTTAGAATCTGAGGATGAAAAATGCTGTGCAACAACAGTAAAAGGGAAAACCTCTTTATGCCAAACATCAGGAATGTGGTGTTTTGGAGCACAGAGGGGTACTCCAGGCTGCCTGTTTTTATTTGCCATTCCTGCTCTCTTTTTCAGCCAGCTGGATTCTTATTTTCCTAAAAAAGCTTCATGCTAGGCTTAATGCTCATCTCACCTGACAGTTCTAGGAATGGGGCATTATGTTGGTCAATAGGAATCTAGAGAACAAACACTTAATGGCTTTAAGTCGATATTTTGCTTGGCAGAAAATAATAATAAAAAAAAGCTGCACCAGTCAATCCAAAAGATCTCCTTGGCCAGACTTCAAACACACCCAAACCCAGAAATACAGCTTCACAGAGTGCCCAGGTACCCTCCCACCCTCCATGTGCCCACCATGAGCTCTCTGATTTGTTTTCTGGAATTCCTTCCCCATCTGAAGGTGTGTGTCGAAGGACATGAGACCTGAGCTATTTCTGTCCATTCTGTGGTGCAAAAAACCCTTCCAAAAAGAGACCTTCCAGGCAATCCTTCACTTTTCTTTCTTAACATTGATTACGTCTCTGGATTGCAGGTCTGGACAATCTTTTCAGGTGTGTTGCACAAAATCTTTCTCCTCCCTAGTTTTTGGGTTAGGCTCTCCAGACTTTTACCATTTGCTTTACATTTCAGTCATAAACCTGTCCTTCATGAGTGCTTCCCAGGAAAGATGCTTTATTCACTGTGTGGTCTGCTTATAGAAAACAAATGTCAAAGGCACAAAAAGTGCTGATTTTAGGATTTCATCAAATTTCCTTGGGACTACTGTCTGCACAAGGCACCAGCCTCAGTCATACCTGTCAATTACACTTCCTTAATGCATCGAACACTGCATTAAACATGGACTTGCAAGGTATTTTAGCTTTATTTTCCCACAGGTAATTGCATTTCTGTGTACCCTTAAAACGCCTCACAAGCATTCCTAGGGTTTAGGGCTGGCTCTGTTGCCAAAACTGAACTGGAGAAAGAGGGTAGAGCCCAGGGGACTCCTAATACCCAGAGCTTTCTAGAATTAGTTCAGATCCTTCACGTTGCAGCCAGGCAAGCTCAGAGCTGGTGCAGCCCTGCAGCACAGTTGTTTATTTGCTGTGGAGGAAATAGAAGTGCCATTCAGGAGGAATTGGCTCACCAGCTTTCCCAGCTGCTGGATGACAGGCATCCCTCGTGGTTCAGCTTCTCTGTGGGTACAGGGGGCACCAGTCTGTCCTTCGTGGCTCCTCTTTGGCTATGAACAAACACGGCCCGGATTTGAGGCAGCCCTGAGGGGCAGGTGCTGCTCTGTGAGATGCTGAGGATTCCAGGTAGGAAATCCTGGCTTCCCCTCCATCCTCTGCAGATAAAAATCTCCAAGCTGGACCATCAAACTGTCCCTATTTCCTTATCAGCTCCGACTTTGTCCGGTCTGGTGGGAAGGGCTGCTCTTTCCAGCCTCGTTGCCAATTCCTCTCTTTCCAGATATAGCTGGTTAGGACAGGGATATGGCTCATTTCCCTGAAGTCCTTTAATTTGCAAAGCTCTGCTTCCATCTGTAGGCTTGGTGGAGACCCAGTGCTGAGGCTGTGAGGCACGTGTGGGAGGGCAGAGCCCACCACCAGGCACAGGCTGGCTCCTGGGGTGTGCTGGACGGGGACAGCCACCCCGATGGCTGGCAGGCTCACAAACCACATCCCAAACAGCATGTGGCCATAGAATCATCGAATATTCTGAGTTGGAAGGGACCCACAAGGACTAACCATTCCAATTTCTGGCCCCTCTGGCACACGACAACCCCAACAATCCCACCCTGTCCCTGGCAGCGCTGTCCAAATGCTCCGGCAGCCTTGGGGCTGTGACCATTCCCTGGGGAGCCTGGGCAGTGCCCAGCACCCTCTGGGGGAAGAACCTTTTCCTGATATCCAACTAAACTCCACCTGAAACAGCTTCATGCCATTTTCTTGGGTCCTGTCAGTGGTCACCAGAGAGCAGAGATCGGAGCTGCCTCTCTACTTCCCTTCCTAAGGAAGCTGCAGACCATGGTGAGGCCTCTCTTCAGTCTCCAGCTGAACAAACTAAAGGACCTCAGCCACCTCTTGTAAGGCTTTCCCTCTAGACCCTTCCCCAATTTCATGCTGCCCCTTTGGATGCTCCCTAATAGCTTTATATCCTTCTTAGATTGTCCCTTGTCCTACACCGCTTGTCAAACGTTACAGCGGCTTCAGCATCTGGCTGCTTCAAGGGGCTTTGAAGGGTTTTAAGTCCAGTGGTGGTGGCAGCACTGAAGGGCAGTCAGGGAAGCTCAAGGTCTGGAGAAAAGCAGCCTGCAAGCACTGCATGTATGAAATTGAAAAGTTTGCACAGTTGTCTGATGGAAGCTGGGCACCCCAAATCCGTGTTATTCTTGCTGTCTTCCCCAGATGTTTTGGCTGGCTCGGCAACCTCAGCCCAGCCGTGCAGGTGCAAACCTCTGGCAGGCGGCTGAGCGTGTTTTATAAAACCTTAAAATGCTTGAAGGCAGTGTGCAGACATGACTGATTTCCATCCAAGGCGCAGTCTTTCCTCCAGACTTTCCCTCCAGGCATCCAAAAGCAATTTCAGCCAGAGTTTAATGGGGAAGCTGCGGGTTGTCTGAGTGTTCCAGCTCCGTGGTGGACCTGCATCCCGTGAGTTACACATTGCTCAATCCTGGTCACAAACTTTTTTTGGAAAGAAGCTGTAATTTAATAAAACATGTGTTTATGGGGCTGCTGCTTGGAGAGGAGACTTTTACCCTGCAGCTGCATGAAAGGCATCAAATTCAGAAGGAACAGGGACATCTTCCCTTTGCTTTAGGGCTCTGAGTGCCACCTCACGAACTGTGACACTGGAACTAGATTTTTTTGGCTTTCCCCTCCATTTGGAAGAAGTCTCCACAGCACAGGCTCTGTGCCCAGAGCCACTTAAGAGAATTCTTATTATATACAGAATTGCAGAATGGTTTGGGTTGGAGGGAACATTAAAAGTTACTCTGTTCCAACCCCTGGCCATGGGCAGGGACACCTTCCACTAGACCAGGCTGCTCAGAGCTTTGTCCAAACTGGTCTTGAACATTTCCAGGGATGGGTTGTCCAATACACATTTAGTGTGTGTGTGTGTGTATATATATATATATATATACACACACACACATGCAAAATGTTTATTTTTTAAATAAATATATATATAAATGTGTATTATAGTATATATAGTATATATATGTATTATGTATACATATATTTACATTGCAAATACATTATATATTATAGTGTTTAAATATATATATGTTGGAGAAGATCCTTTGCTAGCTTTTAGGGGTCTTCAAGCCGAAAAAAGTTTAAAGCTACACCTATTTTTGATTTTCTATAACTTTTTTTTTCCTCGGCATATCACACTGCCTCGTGCAACTGCGTGAGCACTGATATCAGTGAGTGGCAGAAACCAGATGGTGAGAGATAAGAAAGTGTGACGGTGTTTGGGTACGATTTTGGAGGGCTGTGTTTTTCTGGTCCACAGGCTGGGCTTTAATTGTGAGGTGGACCCCGATGAGATTAACTTCATTGTCTGGACAGGAATAGGAAAAAAAAAATCGTGCAGGAATTAAGTTATTTTCCACACTGGGTCTGCCCTGTAGTGTGGTGAACGCCCCGGAGCAGGGGTATCAAAGCAGCCTTGAAGTACAGCGACAACCACAAAAGGTGAGAAAGACCCGTCTCGCTTAGGAAGAAAATTAGGTTTATGCGCTTGTTTCACCGAACAGGCGCTGACATCCTTAGAGCTCAAGTCGCCCAGGATCCGGAGCGGGGCGGAGGAAGCGGCGCAGGAGGCGGAGGCGGAGAAGGGGAAAGAGGAGGAGGCGGAGGCGGGGGATGCTCGAGGCGGAGCCGGGGCGGGCCGCAGGGGAGGCGGCTGGAAAACAGGCCGGCGCTGGTTCTCGGCCCGCAGTGCCCGCAGCCGCCGCTCAGCCGCGCCGGGAGCCGCTCAGCCGCGGGAGGCAGCGAGGCGAGAGCCGGGCGGGCGCCCCGACCCCGACAGTCCCCTCCGGCACCGCACAGAGAGGTACGCGGCGGGCGGCGGCCCCGGTCCCCTCGGAGCGTCCCCTCGCAGGGTCCCCTCGGCCCCCTCAGCCGGCACCTGCGGCGGGAGGGCCGGTGCAGCCTCGGCGGGGGTGGGCCGCCCCCGCCCCCCCCCCAGGGGC
>VZSE01011086.1:63817-111669 GCA_013398275.1 Promerops cafer | reverse complement strand
CACAGAGCGCCCGGGCAGCGGCGGGGAGAGGGCGGGGGGCTTTGTCTGAGGGCACAGAGCCGGGACCCGTCCCACACGCCCACCTCGCCAAGCCGCTCTGGGGGCCGTTCCCTGTGCCCCGTCCCACACACCTGCCCGAGGAGTCGTTCCCTGAGCCCTATCCCAAACACCGCCCTGAGGGTTCAGCCCGGTGCCCCATCCCACACATGACCCCGGAGGAGCCAGCCCTGTGCCCCGTCCCACACACCACCCCGAGGGGCCGTTCCCCGTGCCCCATCCCACAATCTCACCTCCCCAAACTGCTCCCACGTTCCCCGTGCCCCATCCCACAATCTCACCTCCCCAAACTGCTCCAGGGGACGTTCGCTGTGCCCCATCCCACGCGCCCCAAACCACCCCAGGAATTTGCTGGCCCTCATTCCACCGCCCCTTGACACCCCAGCCCAGGTGCAGAGCAGGTGTCATCCCTACCGCTTTTTATGGGGGCCGTGAGAGAAAGGATCGCCCTCTCGGCTAAGGGCAGAACACGCATGGTTGTGTTGGGATTTTGGGGTGGTGTGGGTGTTTTTTTGCCCTCCCGTGTGTTGATGTCAGTGTATCTCCCGCATGTGACACGAGTCCGCGCGTGCCTCCGCATTCCCCGCCTCGGCGTTCCGGGTGATGACACGAGGAGCAGAGGTTAAGTGGGGAAGTCACCGTGGTGGGGATGTGAATGACGGGCGGCGAAGGCTCACTCCCAGCTTGCTGGAGTTTCTGGTGTTTTCGTGTTTATACAAAGCTGTTACAATACCGGGGGCTTGGCGGTTCGCACCGATCTGGCGTTTACGATCGAATCCATCGACTTCTGCGGAATTGCTCCGTCTTTGAGATCGGCGTGGTAGATGAGGGATTAATTCTGAATGCCGGGTAGTGAAATGCACAAAGCCAATTGTCAGTTACTGAAGCTCAAAACAAAGCTTTTATTTACATTCTAAACCCCATACACAGAGCTGCTCTGCGGCATCCATGCTCTGCTCATCCCAAAAAATGCCTTCCATGGATTACAGACACGCCGTCTCAGACCTGGTGCCGGGACCAGCTGTAATTGCCTGATCTATTAGATGTAAACACGAGCTTTACATAAAAGTGAAACCATATGTATCACCGAACACATGTCCACTCTGTGATCCTGCACAAACAAAGTCGAGCCCAGAGCCCTGTCCTTAGCTCACCCTGTTGATCCACTTTTCCCGGAGCCTGTACGACGCAGTCTTGTTCCCAGAGTTACCAGACAGGTTTAGTGGAGAACAAGAAATCAGCCCAGGAGCATTTCTGTGTGTTGTGCAAGAACGCTGTTATGTTCTCAGTCCTTTACAGATGTTGTTTTATTGACTTAGTGATAACATTTTGCTCTCCTAGGTCCTTTTCCCTTTCCAGATTGTTAGGCCAGCACTTACTAATCTTTTATGGCACTGCTGTGGAACAGATGTACTGTGTTTTCTAGGGAGTAGCAAGCTCTGTGGTTTCAGTTGGCTTTGCCTCTAAAAAAACCCAGCACTGCCTTTCCCTCGTGCCACTGTTGTGGAGTTGGTAGCCGGACTAGGAAGCCTGTTTAGATGACTACTGAGCTGGCAAAAATCCAACAGGCTTGGGTCTGACTCAGTGCCTGGATCTGAATCATTGTGTGGCTGATCAGCTGTTTACCTGGACTTCTTTGGGTTTGGAGCAGCATCCAGCTGGTATTTTGTCTAAGTTGTGTGTGGAAAGGGCTGTAGAGGTCTGAGGCATTAAATGCTAAAAATGCTGGCTGATGTTGGGTGCTCCCTCTCCATCCTTTGGCTCTGTGGAACAGCAGCTCTGGAGCTGTTCCACATTGTGCCACGCTTCCCTGAGACGCTGGAGTGCGTGGCTGGAGCACCACAAATGCTGCACGTGTCCTGGGATCCCGTGTCCTCAGCCCTGCTGCTGCTCCTGCAGGCACTCGTGGTTGTCTCTCTCTGGTTTGAGCTGGAAGCGCTTTCTCCCCCTCGTGTCTCTCCCACCAAAGTGTCACGAGTTAGCTGTGGTGTCTCTGAAACTCGGTGTTTTACTGGGATGGAGGAATCTCCGTTGACTTGGTGGCACTGGAGGGGTTGAGGTGGAGTTTGGGGAACTCTGTCAAATTGTTGACATTCCTTACCAACAGCAGACACGGTGGTTTCTTGGCTCCCTACAGCATCTAAGAGGTGTGATGGTGCTTTTACTGACCTCCACCTTAGCCAAGTAGTGTAATTTGGGTTTTTCTCACTCATCCATCCTCAAAAGCTATCAGACCCCTGTCCACCTCTGCCTCAGAAGCTTGGAGGAGTATTCCTGCATCCCGCTGCCAGCCTCAGGAGTGTATCTGCCTGTCTCTCAACCCCACTTCCATAATTCCCTGTTTTCTGTTCCTGTCATCTCAATGAAAAGTAACCCCTTCTAATCAAATCTGAGGTTCCCCAACTAAATTCCTGCTGGCCCAAGTGAGAGTCTAAGGAAAATTGTGATGCTGACTTCTGAAGTATGTGGAATTACTTTGTATGATTGGGTTTTACAAAAAAGAGAGAGAAATGATTTTCTCTTGTTTTGTTCACAAGTATTAAAACGCAGCCTGCTGTGTTTCACAAATCTCACCGCTGTCTCCTTCTCTCAGTAATTGTAATTAACAGACCAGAAAATGGAAAAATGTAGAAATACCCTTTCCCACTGGCCACAAACATTAGTCCTCTCCAGAAGTTAATGAAGTCAAGTCTATGGAAATTAAATAACTGATTTTTTTTTTAGTTCTGTTGGTGAGCTAAAACATTGTGTCAGAGTGGTAAATAATAAATAAAAGAGCTGTAAAGATCTCGTCTTGGAATTGATGTGGGTGAAGAATGGATTTGAACTCTTCTTTCTCTGGAGAGTGTAAACCTCTGGCTTTAAGATGTGGTTGAGGGATCTGTCCTGCTCTGCTTGTGTGCAAAAACTGATAACACAGTTATCAGTTATCTAAGCACAGCAGTAATGTGGGAGAGAGATGGTAACCCACCATGAGAATAAGGAATAGAAGCATAACCATAAAAAATCCCAAATGCAACCAATTCATCAAATTATGGAATCCTAAGACACAAATAGTTTTACAAGTGACATTTGAAAACCACCTTTATGGTGTTTCCAGACGGTGTTATCATCTTTATTGTCTTCCTGTTAAGGGAACATGAAAATTTTCAGCTACCTTGAGGCTGTGTCCCATTTTCATTGGCTCTGTTGCTGTGTTGGCTTTGCTGTGTCCAGGCATTCTGTGCTCCGTGTTGAGGGCACGTGGGTGTGTGCACTGTAATAAATCTTGAGTTTACAGGAGTCACTGTGGAAATTGGTTGAAAATATTTCCTTTTTTTTTTTTTCTTTTTTTTTTTTTTTTTCTTTTTATAATCTAATATTTCAGTGGTTTCTTCTTGTTTTAACAAAACATTCCAGAAATACCGTGGGTGAGAATATGAACCACTTGGAAAATAAATCTTCATGGTGACTCCAGTTACCACCATGAGCATGGTGGCACCTGAGGAGCACATTGGTGGGGTGCAGGTGGTGTGTGGCTCTGCTCTGGAGAGTGGCTTTGGAGGAACCTTAGTCTGAGGTCCTGTTTTCGTGTTTCCACAAGAGCCAGTGCCCTTGAGGGGCCCTGGGATAGGGTTGGGCTGCAGGCTGGAGGAACAGTGCAGGTGGGTGGCTGAGAGAGCTGGAAGTGACCACCTGGAGAAGAGAAAGCTCTGGGGATACCTTTGATCACCTTCCAGCCCCTAAAGGGGCTCCAGCAGAGCTGGAGAGGGATGCTGGATAAGAGCCTGGAGTGACAGGCCAAGAGGGAATGGCTTCCCACTGACAGAGGGGACTTTTAGATTAGATATTAGGAAGGAGTTCTTCAGTCAGACAGTGATGAAGCCCTGGCACAGAAGCTGTGGTTGCCCCATCCCTGAAAGTGTCCAAGGCCAGGCTGGACAGGTCTTGGAGCAACCTGGGATAGTGGAAGGTGTCCCTGCCCATGGAAGGGGTGGGGAATGAGATGATCTTTAGTCCCTTCCAACCCAGACCATTCTGTGATTCAGCCAGCAGCCCTGAGCTGTGCATAGCACAGCACCCAGGGTTTTTATAACAATGTGTTTGCTGTCTGAACCCAACAGCAGCATGACAAGGATGTTTGCTCTGGGAGATGTGCTCTATATTCTGGTGACCTTTTCCTCTGGAAATCTTTAAATGCAGTGAATGTGGTGGTGTTGGGTGAATTTTAATCATGCCCGTGGTTTTAAGTGCAGTTTTGGTGTTATTTTTCATGGGGACTTGAAGTTTTTGTTCTGTGACATGTTGGGGCCAGGGCTGTGAGGTTGCAAGGATGGGATGGAAGGGAAGCTGTAAGGATGCAGCAGGGAGTGCTTTGGCTCTGAGAAAGGCCTGGGTCCCTCTGAAGGTGATGAGCTCAGCAGCAGGAATGTAATGCAAGAGGGGTCAAAAAGCCCCTCCCTGCTTTTCCTGCTGGAGTTTGATCCCTGAGCTGCTCTCGGGTAGTTCTCTACTACCAGGCCCTGCTTTAAAGTCTCAGCTAAACAAGGCACTTATTGTTGGTGCTCTCAAATTCCAAGTGATGGTGGCTGGCAGCTTGCTGGGTCTGAGGGAGACACATTTTGCAGCCCCTGAGTAGTGATTTACACAGGGTTGTTGTTGGATATTCCCTCTTTGGGGCAGTTTTCCACATCATGCTGTGAGAGCACGTTTCTCTCACTCCCTGGAGTAGAAGGATGGAGGGAGCTCAGGGGGCCACAGAACAGATCAGTGCCAGAAAGGGAGTGAGGAGATCTCAGCTGTGGAGGGCCCTAAAGAGCTGAACTGACGTAAACCCAGGTAATTTCAGCTGGTAGGGGATTTTTGGTTTGATAACTTTAATTTCTTTTATCCAATACGTCTTTCAAAGGCTGCAAAACCTTTATAATGGCTTGAAAATTTCATTTAATTCCACTTTTAGTGTGTGTGTGTGTACTTACTGAATTCAAAGGCAGGAACTACCTTTTAAGAAAGAAAGAAAATATTTGTTTTCCTGGCTGATGAAGTAGAAACTAAGTGGATGTAGATAACTTTTGAAGAATGGATACTTAGTTTTCATTTCTTCACCATTCATTATTCTTCAAAATGCCAGATTTTCCTTAAGTGTGCCCTCTAGACTGAGCTGAGTGGCATGGAATAGTGTAGGTTGCTGGCATGCTTGGAATGACTGTAACATTGGACAGGATATGGTGATGTTTGCACACTTTGAAAAGGGGGAAAAAGAAAAGCATGTTGGTTTTGGATCATTTGTGTCGTGAAGTACTTACTCAAGCTCCCTTGTAGCTGATGTGGGCAGAAAATGCCTTGTGCTAAACGAAGCAGATAGTCCTAGCCTAACCCTAAACTGGGAATTGCATAGGAAAGGTGTTCCTTTTCCTTTAAAAGAGTTGGTTCAGTTAAATTAATTTTTCAGGGCAGGTGGGGAATGGATTTTCTCCCAAAGAGGTTGAACAGGTGCAGTGTTCAAGCATGCTCACCTGATGTTTCTGTTGGACGAGTATTTAGTCTGAAACTGAATAAAAAATTCTCCTTCCCATGGGATGCATGTTCCAGGATATAGATGTAACCTCCTGCTTTGATCTCCAGTCTTCTTCTAACAGGATTTTCTTTTCTGAAATCAGTCACCGTTGTGATCCCAGAGGACTCTGCCAGGAAGATGTGCCTGGTAATCCTTTGGTTGAACTCCTGAAGCTCACAGAGCCTTCGGGAAAGCCTGGCAAGCTGGCACGAGGGTTGTTTTGCAAGAGCCTGGCTTTAGGAGTGGAGCTGCCCTGAGATGTTTTCTCTGAGCTGTCCTGTCTCCAGCTGCTTGTTTCCTCTCTTGCATAACTCTTTTCCAGCCGTCTGAGCACGGGCTGACAGGTGACTTACACAGATTTAAGATGCTACCTCTAGGAAAAGCAGTCATCCTGTTCCTGTGTGTGTTCTGTTGTGACTGTGGCTGTGAGATCTCACTCAGGGAGCCCACACACCTGGCAGAAGATTATTATTTTTATGGGGTTATTTTTCAGTTGGATCCAATCCCTGGCCTGTCCCATGACTGATGCTGTCAGCACTACACGTACAGTCAGGGCTGTCCTTTAAGGACAGTACAAACTGGGATCTAAGTTTTCTGGGATTGCATAACTGTGCCCTCAGATGTGCCAGGGTGTACTGACAAACACACACACGTGTGGTTATTGCTGGGACCTGCTCACAGAAACACTCACACGTGTGAGTATTTCTCCTTGGGACCACTTCTGTCACCTTCCTCCCTTGTTCCATAGAAAGAGCTTGGAGGTTGACTTTGGATTTTCAAGAATGAGCCAAGAGGATTGTGGGGGGGCACGCAAGGAAGCAAAAATTCTTAAAACTGCTTTGATAGGTCGAGCTTAAACCCTGAGATAAAGGTTGGTACTTCAGAGTTTGCAGTTTACACTCTGCTGCTCGGATGCTCTGACCCCACGGGACACTTCGTGCCATTCATTAATGCTTGCAGGAGCATAAAGTCCTCCCAGCAGACTAAATTAAATGTCCTTTTCTAGTCGTGGGGAGCTCACACCATCGCTCCAGTGACACAATGGCATCTGGTGTCTCTGTTTGGGCTTTGAGAGAGCTTGACAAAGGGCTGAGTGTGACCGCGGGCTTTGGAGTGAAGCACCGGGTCATTACTCTTTTTGTCCCCTGATTCCCCTGGGGTGGGATCCAGGGCTGTGCAGTGGGCAGGGATCCAGTCCTGAAGATCTTACACATGAAAATATTTCAGGGAGGAACAGAAGAAAGGCCTGAAGAGAAAAGAGAGAACTGCTCAGACTGCAGGGTGAGGTGGGAAGGGGGCAAATGGGAGGGACAGTGGGGATGGGCTCCTGTTGATAACTGTCCCTGTGCTGTGGGATGTGAGAGGGACTGTGTTGTTGGGAAGGCTGTGCTGGGGAGCTGCTCTTCCCGTGCCTGTTCTGTGAGTCCAGCTCTTTGTGTTCTCCCTGTATTGCTCCTCCAGGAATGGAGGGAGAAGGTTCCATGTGGGACCAGGCAGCTGCTGCACGCGGGATCTTACAGTGTTTCTCCAATGTATGATGGAAATATTAGGGAGGCCTGTGTGCTTTGGGGCTGCTGCTGACGTGCTCTGTTGTCATATTTCTGTTACAAGCAAAGAGCTGCAGGGCTGGAAGGGACCTTAAATTGTCTAATCTGACCTCCTGCCCCAAGGCTGGGTCAGATCTATCTAAACTTTCCCAGCAGATGTTTGTCCAAAGCAGTTGTTAAAAGCCTCCAGCGATGGACTTCCCTCATCCTCCCTGGGTGATCCTTGAAAGTCCATCATTGTTCTTGCCATTACCAGGATTTTCCTAGTTTCTGACTTTGATTTCTGTGCAGCAGTTGAGAATTGCTGCTCTCTTGCCCTTTTGTTACTGTACAGAGCGAGCTGTTCAGTCCTCTGGAGCTGCCTTTGGGAATCTCTGGGCTGTGTCTTCCTTGAGCTGCAGGGTCCAAAACTTGCCTGGAGAGCTGTGTCTGATACCTGCATGTGCTGAGCCAGCAAACACCATTTAGTGACTCTCATTTAGACTTTTGGGGTATGATTAATGCATTTTAGTTTGGGACAAAGCACCGGTGAAGTGTTTTGTCATGGAAGGTTTTATTATGGCTTTGTGCTTCTCTTGCTCAAGCACTGTCTTTTCCACAGGGATGTGTTCTGGATCTCTGGCTGTTCCAGAATAATTCCTCCCTTTTGTAAGGTGAAGGAAGTCCTTGCCAGCTGCCCTGACCAAGGCTTTCCCCATGATTAGCTTGATTACAGCTCAGCCATTGTGCTTTCCTGCTCTGACCTGCCAGCTGTAGCTCGGGAGTGACCTTCCCTTCTCCCTCCCTGCCCTGATTACACTCTGTGCATCTGATTTTGTACCTACTGTTCCTTTGTTCCCCTGAAGGATTCAGCTATTCATGCATTTCTAAAGCTGATAAAAAGTGAAGATTATTCTGAGAGGTAGCACTCAAATATAAAACATGACAGAAAACACATCAGCCAGCACTAGAAGTATTATTTGCTGAGGTAAACTCCTTTGCTTTATTTTTTTGGGGGGGGAAAAAACCAAAACTTGCCTGTGTGTATTGTTCCAGGCAATTTCTCTGGATCTATTAACACCTCCATTATACCTTTCATTGGGAGAGAGTAGGAAGTGTGTGTGAAAGGTTTGTCTGCACACAGAGAGCCTTTGTCCTGAGACAACTGAAGAAGCTCTCACCCAAATGAAGGCTGGTCTGGACAGGTCTGAACCATCTTTTGGCATCAACTTGTGTTTATTGCTGTGGGAAGAGCAGGTAGGGAGGAGCAGTCTGGCTTTTTTTTTGTTTGAACTATCAGTATGTATCTTTGAATTCCTCAGTTTTCTTGCAGAGTTTTTGTATGATAACTTGGGTAATGTGAGTCCCCAGTTTCTCTTGTTCTCTTTCCAGTTGCAGTGAAAGCTCTGGCGTTTCATTCCTTACTTTTTTCCTCTGTCAGTTGCAGACACTGGGATCTCTAGTCATGTGGAAGGTATTTTATTGACAGCTTTAGTGTCTGAAGTACTTGCTAGCACTGAAGAGCTGCAAAGTGATGTAGACTGTTGGGCAAAATCCCTTTTTCCAGTGTTCCTTGATAAAGATTTCTTAGAACTGAAGAGTAAGTGAAGTGGCACAGGAGATTTGAAGCTCTCTCATCTGACCTCCTGCTCCAGACAGGGCCAGGATCAAAGGTAGGTTTCGTGTGAACTTTTTTGGACCTTTTTTTAGTCAAGAGTGGCAGGTTGATGCCATGCTTACTGCTCTTATGGTGAGGAATATTTTCCTCCTGTCTGATCAGTATTTCCCTCGTCATCCATAATTCCTGTTGTTTCTTGTCCTTTTGTTTCTCCATCCAGTCTGCCTCCATCTGCTCAGGAAACCTCAGTTAATAGTTGAAGACAGTAACTGGATCCCCCATTTCTTCTCCAAGTTCAGCACCCCCCGTTCCCTCATTCCCTTCTCATGTCAGCTGTTCCAGTCTGTTGGCTGCTGCCTTTCCAGCTCAGTGATCAAGCAAATCTGAACCACAGAGTCATGGAATCACAGAATGGTTTGGGTTGGAAGGGACCATAAAGATCATCCAGTCCCACTCCTTGCCATGGGTAGGGACACCTTCCACTATGCCAGGTTGCTGCAAGCCCCATCCAACCTGGCCTTGGAGACTTCCAGGGATCCAGGGACAGCCACAGCTTCTCTGGGCACCCTGTGCCAGGGCCTCCCCACCCTCACAGGGAAGATTTTCTTCCCCATATCCCATCCATCCCTGCCCCCTGTCAGTTCAAAGCTGTGTGTTTCACCCATCCAGTCGGTATCTCCCCATTTTTCTGTGTTGATAAGCCCTGGACTCTTTTTCTTTCCACCCACATTGATGGTCGTTATCTTGTTTTAAAGCAGAGATTAAAGCCAGAGGGTTCAATTCAAGGGAACCAAACTCTAAATTTTCCTGCTGGATTTGGAAGGTGAGGTCTCCCCTCAGGCTGTGTCCTGCTTGCTTGCCTGTGCTAGTCTGTTCTTAGGAACATTTCTGGCTTAAATGGATCCAGCTAAATCTCACACCTGGTGTTTTTTAATTTTGTTGTTCTCCACAAGGTGCTCTCAGATCTGCTGTTCCAAAAAGCATGGCAGTGAGCAGCTCAGGGCAAGACTTTGCAAGGCATAGCCGAGTATTTTCCATGGCTCATTCCTTGGGCTTTGCCTTCATGCACCTGTGGGACATTGCTGAATGTCACCATTTTGCCTTGATCCTCTAAGACCCTCTACTGGAGTCTGTCTGAATAGGGTTGCTCCCTGTTTCTGTATTTGTACCTGGGGCTTCTCTTTCTTAATTATTTCCTGATTGTTGGACCAGTGCGTGAAGATAATTTAGAAACTGAAATCTGTACACTGTGGTGCTTGCAAATCCTCCCAGCTGAATCATCTGTTGGGTTTATGGCCATACATTCCAGTCTGTCATCCTGACTGGTAATGAAAATATTGCACAGCTCTTATGCCTGGCTGGACCCGCTTTTCAGTGCCCTCCCAATTAGATAACAAACCCTTGATAATTATGCTGTGTGAAGGATGTTGTCATGCAGCCATTTTATGGTGATAACATCTAATGAATGTTTTCTTAGGTGGATCTTATGTGAAACAGCATCAGAGCTAATACAGATTGCATTTCTGAATCTCCTTATCAATCCTGTACATTTTTTCCTGGTGATGCACAGATCCTTTATTGCTCCATAGGTTTCTGATGCTAGAAGGGACCACAGAGGTGATGAGACCTGCCCCTGTCCACATTGAAAGTTCAGCTGAGCAAGTCACACTGGATTGATCAGGAGTTTTGTAACGGGACAGTTGTGACGTGACAGCTCCAGGCGATTAAGAGGAAACAAACGTGATGTGTTTCTGGATCCCAAACAAAATTAAACAATTACCTGAATCCAGCCTTCGGAGCAGCCTTTGAACGAATCCCAACCCTTTTTCTGCAAGGGCTGGGAACATAAAGAACGTGTCTAATCTGTACTGATATCAGGCAGCAGTTATCAGTGCCTACGTGCTGTTACTCAGATCTCGTTAGCTGCCTAATTGGATAATAGGCAGGACACTTCACAACTGCATAAGTATATTAAGTTTAATCTGCTCTGGAGCTGGGAGGGGAAGACGTGCTTGGTGACAAATGGCCACAAGAAGATGCACAGTGGGGCAGGGGTGTAAATACACGGCTGTGTCCCCATCTCTTCAGTCCCAGTAACTTTCTGAGGCAGAGGCTCTGTGTGTCTGCAGCATTTACATCAATGCTGGAGTCCCAGAGCAGAGAGTTACAGCACTTTCAGACTTCACCCATGTTGGCCAGGCAACTTCACCTTCAAAAGCACAGTTTTTCTAGTAGTTACATCCCTTTCTAATTTCTTTTTAATAAAATGTGCAGTATAACTTAATACCTGTTTTTAAATCCAACATGATAGAACAGAGAGAAGCATCTTGAGTGTTTGTGTGAGACTGGACTTGGCAGCACATTCCTGGTCCTAAAGCTTGTTTCCAGTACATGCAGATGCACAGTGGACAGGATCAGAAGTCTTCCACAGTTCTGTACATGGAGAGGAGGAGCTATTTGATTATTAAATACTCTTCCCTTTCTTTCCTGAAAAGATGCAGTTACTGCAGTCACCCAGTTCTAAACTTTCGGAGTGGGTTGCCTCTTTCCAAATGTGCAATGAAACCTAAGTCAGATTCTGGTAGATGTGGGTATGAGCAGATTTCATGGGTTGTCACCACCTGTTCTATTCTCAGGAGAAGGGATCTGCAGGGGACATTTCTGGGTGCAAAAGATGCATCTGCCAAGGGGATCTTTAGCTCAAGGTAATGGGAGAGTGTGTGAACTGTGTCCTTTCCACGTATTTTCTGGATTCCCTTGGGACTGATGGAGTGTTTTCACAGAAACCTCAGCTTGAGCCCAACTTTTGGCCCTGTATCCTGTGTGAGGTGCCTCCAGCTTTTCATTTATTTCTTGCTTAACCTCATAGGAAAAGTATCTTCACCTTGTGCTGCCCAGCATCTGCCTGTAGCTGGCAGGAAAGACAGGAGCCAGCCTCTTAATCTGTAAGTGTCTTAAGCAAATGTAAACTCCATTAAGTGTGTTTATCACCGAGCAGCTCATTCCCAGCTGTGCAAAGCACCTTGTGGTTGGTTTGTATGGGATGTACAGAAGATTCTCTGCTGCTTTGTGCTGACATCTGTGTTTGTGACCAGCAAGGGTTAAGAGCAAGGCACTTGTCTGTGTGAGGACACTATTCCACTGTACTGTGAATTTAAAGTGTGCTGACTTTCCCATGGAAAATGTTATATAAAAACAGAACCCCTAAATTGCTTTTATTTTGGATGAAGGGTTGTTTGGTCCATTTTGGTGCAGACAAACTCCCAGATGGAGGAACTAAAGAATAGTGATTGAATGCAGAAGAATTTTTATGGGTATCCACACCTGATCTAGTGCCTGCACTAAAAGCGTGATCAGCAGGGAAAAACAGTATTTTTTTCCAAAGGGTAGCTCACATCTCAGCAGCCAAATTCCTGGGACAGGCTCTGGCGAGAGCCTGTGTCCTTGTTTTGCTTACGTAGTCCCACTGAGGCACTGGTGGGGGTAGCTGCAGGTAACTCTTCTCTTCTGTTCCTTGTGCCTGGATCATGCTGCAATTGGAGGCATCCAGAAGAAAGGAAGGAGAGTGGGCTGCTACAGATGGTCTCCCCAACGTGTTGGATGTGTTGATGGCATGTTTTCTGTAGCTGTACACACCAATATTGCCTCTATCTCCCACCCAAATCTGCTGGGTATTGACGTGGACTCAATCCGTCATCAACTTCGAGTCAGGCTTGACTTCAACCTGTACTTATTAAAGAGTGAAGAAGGCTCTGTCATATGCAGTTGGAAAGGGAGTTTAGAAATAAAGGTGCATATTAAACTGTCAGTAGCATTTTTTCCCCTCTTTATCTGGAAAAAACATAACAGCATGGGTTGTTTTCTTCCTCCTGCGTGGGCAATTTCTAGACATGCCCAGCGCTTGCAGGGTTGTTTTTCAAACCCAAGATAACCCTTTGGGTGATCCTATCTGGCCCCTACCTGCTACAGATCAAACCCACACCCAGACAGGCAGGAATCAAAAGCAGAACACCTGCTTGGTTGGTCTCTAGTGTGTTCTTTCCAGAAAGTTTTAAAAATGTGTCTTATTAGGACAGTGAGGAGGAGAGATTTGTGACGCCGTGGATTCATCTCGCCCTTGTGGCTGAGCATGGATCAGCTGTCCTTGTAGAGGGAGCCACAGGAGGATTGTGTCACTCTAGGTCTTCATTAGGGTTGTTAAGCACTATTTTAAGTTCCCTGAGCTTAAGTCACAGAAGATCTGATGTCTGGAGTCAAGGCCTGGCCTGTGACAGGCAGTCCTTTGGAAAACTGTGCAAAGATCCTCGTGTCTCTCCAAAGCAGTGCCCTGTATTTCAGAAAGGAACATTGTGAGCGAGGAGAACAAGTTTCAGATCACATGTTCCCCAGCAAATACTGTCCTTTCGATAGCAAGACTTGTTGGAGAATGTTAATTGAGTCCCTTTTTAAATGAAGGAGGCTTTGCTTCCTTCCCAAGTTTTCAAAACAAATTTTCCAAATACAGTGCCTATGTTTCATTCAAGTGTAAATCCTTTCTCTTTAACCTGGAAGTTATCCCAGAAAAAAGCCTATCCATTCACTGCAGGACAGACCTTTGTGGTTGTAGTGGAAAAAAAAAGAAGTGGATCAAATTGTCCAAACAGGAAGGGTATTAAGAAAAGCCTTTGCTCAGTGAGCAAAGCTCTCATTTCAGTTTAAATGGTGTCCTACAAATTCTACTTTACATCTCCATTGCTTTTGAAGCATCACACAATGATTGAGGTGTCTGCTAAATTTAGAAATGACAATTTTTTTCCTGCCAACACGCCAGCCTAGCTGGAGGGATTTCAGCATGTAGTTATGGGATGGATGCAAGCGTGATTTGAAATTTACTGGCTTGTTATCTCCATCTGACTTGCACATAGCTCTGTCCTCGTAGGGATTTAATACCTTACACCGATGCCTTTTCATTCGAGGGCATTAATGGAAATGCTTTTCTGGCACAGCCAGGTGCTTGTGCTGTTTTACATTCAGTGAAGCTGAGGTACTGAAAGGATCAGGCGTGGTGTGCTGAATAAAATGAGCTCGCACCTAAACACGTTGAAATTGTGCTTTATTTTGAGCAAGTTATGGGTAGGACTGTCGTTCTTTTACCCCAGTCACATGGGAAAGCTGTGGAAGCAGAGATAAATCACAAGTGTCCCAATTCACAGTTTCTACTGTTTACCATATGACAAATCTTCCTGCTCTGTGAAAAATGTCTTAGATCTAAAATACGTCTTTTTTTTCTTTCCTCAGCCTGTGCTGTTTAATTACTCTCTTTCTGAGCAACATTTTATCTCAGTTCTGTGAAGCTGTTTGAGGCACAGTTTATGCACAGGATCAATGCTAAAGTAAACTTCCCTTTGTTTTGGTAAAATGTCTTGATTGTCACAGAGAAGAAACATTTTGAGTTCAGGTGTGTGGGGAGAAGTGAAAGGCACCTTGCAGCAGTGGTAATCCATCACTGGAGCATCCCACAGCACTCCAGGCTCCACTTTGCCTGCGAGGCACTTAAAACCTCAAAGCACAAGAAGTCGACTGGAGGAGGTTTTCTTTTGGAATCTCCAGACAAAATTTCATCCTCGGGCTTTGTTTTGAAGTTTGCAACAAGATGGGAACGAAGGTGAAGGTGTCATTGTTGTGTTTTCATCTCTTTCCTCACCCACCCTTATCTTTCTTGTCTTTGATATCGTTTGACCTTTAAAGATCCCTTGCTGCCCAAACTATTCTGTGATTCCACGATTCACGAGCTGTTTCTGCTCTCTGCTCCATTTTGCACTCAGGAGGAAAATCACTCAGCGGGGGGAATTGTTCCTGTTGCTTTACAGCAGGGATGTGGTCCTGTATAAGGGATTTTCCATAGCAGTACTGATTTCCTTTGGATGTCTCCGGGTGACCTGAATGCAGACAGTCTGTAGTGAGGAGAATCTCTTTGCTTTTGTACTGAAATACTTCTTATTGCCACACTCAAACCCACGGAGAAGATTCCCATCTCCTTCAAGGGAAGCTTTTGGTGGGACCAGACAGCCAGTCTGCCAGCCATAACCCAACCTTCAGGATCTCAGGACTTGCTTCCCCACCTGAATTCCCCTGCCCTGGGCTCTGTGCTGCTCCGGGGCGTTTGTGCAGACAGCAGGATGGAGAAGGCTGCGTGAGTCGCAGCGTGCCGAGGCCAGCCCTGGGTACGTGTCTGCTGCCTCAAAGCTGGAACATGTGGTTTGTTTAATGCTCCAGCAAAGCACGAGCCCAGGGAAAGTCTCTTTGATACAGCTGCACCTGGAGAGACATATTTTTCCTGGAGTCACGTCAGCCTGTTCCAGGCTGAAGTTGATCCAGTTACTGTGGGAGTAAATCCATGTGGTGTTTGGCTTTTCTAATTCTGGTTCTCTTCCCATAGTTTTGCTGTTGGATTTCATGATTTTCCCTGTGGCTTGAATGGTAAAGATGTGGTAACTGCTTGGGGATGGCTTAAAATCAAAGATTCAGTGTGGGTGTTGCTTTCAAAAAGAGAAGAAAAAAATGCTATTTTGAGAGCTGTTGCTGCTATTTCAGGGCAGTTTGGTAGGTCTGGGTTCTGAGAAGTGGTGAGGAAAAATAATTGCTTTTGGCTATCGTGTCTCATATGGTGTGTCCTGAAATGATCCTCATGTACACACAGAGCTGGAACCAGTACTGAGCCTCTCTGCATGGGGATTTGTTCCCTGTCTCACCCTCCTGGTGCAGAGGATGGGAGGAGAAGAAAAGATTCCTGTTGAAACTTTGCTCCCAAGCTTGCGGCAACGAATGTAAAACCCCAAACCACAGCAAATTCCCAAGTGTAATATGGACACCAGTGTTTATTTGACTGAGACACGATTGTGTTCTGAGTTGTGCAAACACAGGCATATTTCCTATTTAATTAAGGCTCGTTTTATGAATTAAGATTCACAAACAGTCGGAGAAAGAAGGAGGGTGGAAGAGATAAGATCTCAAGGTTGTGCGGACAGGATAGGGTACAGCTCTTTTTGGCAGCTGGAATATGACTTCTGCAGGAAGCTTGTTTGCAGCATTGTTCTATCAATTATGCCAGTGCTTTTAGCTTATAACCTTTTTCTTCCTGTAGTTTACTGTCTGTCTTTCCTTCCTTTTACAGTCCTGAAACACCAAGCTTTGTTTCTGCCAGGAGTGTAGGAGTGGCAGATACCTCCCAATGCTCAGTGTGATTGAGGAGCTGGAAATAGGGGTCGGCAGAGCTGGAAATAGGGAGAAATTCCCACTAAGGAATGCAAGCTCGCACAGACACAGAAGAAGGCAGGCCAGTTTGGGACTGCTTGTTGCTTGTCCTGTTTAATTCAACAACTCTGAGTTGTTCCTGAGCTGTCAACCCTTTGTCTTGTCAGAGGCTGACAGCCAAACTGCAGCTTGATGCACTGGTTTAGGTTCTGGCCAGCTGTTGATAGATCCCTGATGCTCAGTAGGATTTGGAAACCAAAGGCACTGGAATTCTTGGCTAGATCACAATTTCTGTGCCCAGGGTTAAGATGGGAATATCCTGTTCACTGCAGCAGGTTGAATACAAGTGGTGTCCCCGTGCTCTGCAGCTTCTCCTGACACAGCAGGAGAGTGTTGAGGCAGTAACAGCTGTCTCTGTAATGGGTACATATTGTGGGATGCCTTCTGGGTAGGTGGGACATTCTACCTACCTGCTACCTTCCAAAACAAGGGGATGCTGATGTGCCAGCTCCAGCGTGTGCTTGTTCTGTCTGCAGGGGATTTGCAGAGCAGTGGATTTACTGGATTTGCTCCTGTGTTGCCCAAGGAACATGCCAAAGCTGTTCCTTATGTCCCTGCAGTGGAACTGCTTTTAGCTGTGTAATACTGTAGCCTCAGGCACACGAACCACGGCGTTACAGTTCTGATCTTGCTGGGTGCAGGGGCAGGAGAAGCTCCGTAGCCCAGAGTATGTTCTCAGCCCATTTCTCTGGGAATCACCTGGGGATGGTGACTGCCTCCAGAGGGAGTTTGTGATGGTGGAGAGAATCCTCTAATCCTTCATTTTATCCCCACACTGTAAATCAAGATGCTGCCCCACTCACCAATGTGTGTTCCTGGTAGCAGCTCCCATCCCAGCCCCTCGGAGCTGGCGGAGCCTGCCACGTTCTCACGGTACCCTTCAGCCAGAGGAACACAATTATTTTCATTTCTTTTCCCTCAGATGAGGAGGATCTGAAAAACACATAATGGTGCATTTTATCAGTGAGTTTTAAATGGGGTGATTCATCCCCTGTGTTCTTGGCGTGACGTTCCTTGGTTTATTTTTTTGGATATCCGTGCAGTTCTGTCAGTGCCAAGCACTGTATGGAAGTGCCCCGTGGCAGACAACCTGCTCTGCCCATATGCTCCCTTTAAAAAAAAAAAAAACAAACCAGCTCATAATAGGAAGTCTTTATACTGCATGCCAAGATGCTTGGGGCTTGTTAAATATATTCTACTTGTCAACAGCTACCCAATTGAAAAAGTAGCCTTGGTGTGAATCAGCTTTGAACAAGTTCATTTGACTCAAGGGATATTTGCAGGCATTAAAATAAGTTGGATCACAGTGGTAAAAATGTGCGGTGGTTTCCTGATCAAAAGCACCATCCAGTGATCCTTTTTTTTTGTTTTGTTTGGTATTAATTTCCTTCAGACCTTCAAAAGTGCAGAGATTTTCCCAGCTGGTGATTTTGGAGGGTGGAGGAGGTTTATTGGGGTGAGTATTTCTGGGGACCACTCAGTGTGTTGCTGGAAAATCAAGTGGCAAAGGAGGTGTCTGGTGCCTCCAAAGTAGCAAGAAATCTTACTCTGGAACTTGTTCCACCATCTTTGTTGATTGAGAGTTAATTATAATATGTCAAATGTCATGGTTAAGGGTCTTGTCCAGCCTAAGAGGTTCTCTGAGTGCTGTGGTTTATTCTCTGCCTCTCCCCTGCATTTTTCCTGGATGGTGTTGTGGAAAGAGGCAAAGGGGATGGCTGTCCTGGATCATGTTTGCAAAAAATACCGTTTCTCAGAACAATTTTTGTTGTTGTTGAAGAACTCAAACATTTCTGCTTCACTTTCTGGGCCAGCAGTGCAGGACCACAGAGTGGTGCTGTAGTGGCAGCCTATATTCTGCATAAGGTCTGATGGCCTCAGCTCTAATATCCACCAGCTTTGGCCTTCTTCTCTTTCATAACATTTGGAGTAGTTTACAGAGTTTGTTGTTTTGCGTGCACTGAAGAAGCACAGCTTCTTCCCAGCTTGGGAAAGAGGAGACAACTTACTATGGCCCCTTCCCTGTCTCTCCTGAGATGAGGGGAGGGGATATTCCCAGAAGTGAGGGGGTAAATGAAGTTAAGGCTTGGTAAGGTCAATGTCTCAGAGTAAAGGAGACCTGAGTTTGGACAGGCAAAGGTTAATTCTGTATTTCCCTGTCTCTTTTGGGATGTGTCCAGAGGAAGAAGAGCACAGAGCCAGCCTGAAAGTCCCTATTGCCTTTGAAAAACCAATGCTGAAGAGGTTTGGGAGCGAGCTGCAGGTTTGGTGTGTGGGAAAAATGGGAGGCATTTTGGCATGCTGCTGTCCAAGAGTACACGTGGTGTGCCATTAATGCCTTTCCTTCCTTGATGTCTGATCCAGCCTGCACTCCCTGTGTGTCAGTCACTGGGGTGGGTCAGTAATTTGTAAATGGAGCTGATAGATGCTGATGTAAGATTATTTTCAGTGCCTTGAGCCATGCTTGATGGCTTGGGCTTTTACAGGGATAAATTGTAGTGGATGGTAGCATTTATCTTCAGTTCCAACTTGTTTTTCTCTCACAGCCACCCCTATAAATTCCAGCAGCTCTCTGGAAATCAAACCATTTCAGGTTCTGCCTGTGGAAATACAAGGCAGGACACAAGTTGCTTGTTGGCACAGAAGTGTTGGCTTGTT
Organism: Promerops cafer; assembly: GCA_013398275.1. Lineage (NCBI taxonomy): Eukaryota > Metazoa > Chordata > Aves > Passeriformes > Nectariniidae > Promerops > Promerops cafer. Next base: position 92,981 of record VZSE01011086.1, on the reverse strand, counting down.
TTTGTGAGTCTAGGATCCTTGTACCACCATGGTGAGAAAGATGAGCATGGTCATCTTTGCATCATGAGAGGGCTGGCGGGCAGAGATAAATGGTGTGGGATGCAGTAGAGAGGGTGCTGCAGAGATGATGGAGATGTTCCACTCAAAACCTCCTTGAGACCAGGCAGGATTGCTCACTCAGGCTCAGGTGTCCCTGTGCAGCATCTGTGAGGCTCTTTGGTCAGGCAGGAACAGGTGCTGGGGGGAATGAAATCTCACTGATAGGAAAAGCAGGGATTTTGCATCTGTCTCCTTTGTTTCGAGTATTGGAAAACACTGTGTTCAAGGAGACCATGCTGGTGATGGTCTAGGTTGGAGCAGCAGGTTGGGGCAGAGCCTTTCTGACCCACACTTCAGCTGCTGTGAGCTGTCAGAACAGGTCTCTGCCCACACCTGGCAGCTGCCTGCAAAAGAGGGGGGCAGAACCGGGCTGGGGCCAAGTGACTCCTTCCAGCTGCTGCATCCACCTGGCAAACCTGTTCACACTCAAATCCTGGCTTGGATAAAGCCTGAGCACGAAGCTGACCAGGAGGTGCCACTGTGCAGGTGGTTTCAGCCCAGCAGCTGGAACCTGCACGGCTGCCAGCGTGTGCAGGTGTAACACGAGTTAACCTTGGTCCCAGCGGCGCTGTACTCAGTGCCACAGGTTTATGAGCTTGGGAAGGGCTGTGGCATGTACAGAGAAGGCTGTGGGCCATCACCCTGCTCCTGCAGCTCTGCAGGTAGCTGAGTAAATGAGGTGTGTCTGCTCCAGTGCAGTAAAGCTCCCGTGGAGCTGCAGACGCAGCTGGCCCGGGCTGGTGTTTGCACAACGCCCGTACAAAGGCAGCTTGGAACAGCCCGCTGGTGTCACCTCCTGTGTCTGACTGACGTGGAGGACTCGGGATCAATTAATAACACTCCTGAAAGGGTGTAAATGGTGATTTTGAAAAGGGTTGTGAGTTTGGCGTGCAGCCTGCTGGGTTAAAAAAGGAGGGAGAAGGGAAAAAGAGACACATCTTCCAGTTTGACATGTTTGCAGCATGGAGAGCTTGGAAAGAGCATCTTGAAATAACAGGCGGTAAGGATTAATGTGCATGTGTCTGAGAAGGCTGATGAAAGGGGGAGGAGGGAGAAGTTACAAAATGCTTGTTTGTTGTGCCAGGAGCTGTGGAGAACCACAGCCACAGTGTCGGGAGGCACTGACAGGCAGTGCTGGAGCCAGCCCAGAAATCCCTTCCCCTTCAGCTCTGTATCTGCTCAGAGATATCATCTGTCCTGACCTGTGCTCAGGGAACAGCCTGAGTCTGAAACCTGCAAAGGTGTTAAAGGAGATAAAATCGCTCCAACCAGAATAATCCTTCTGAGCACTTCTCTCTCAGCTTAGGGAGGAAGGTGCATTAGAGATGATGACTGGAAATTTTGTTATTGCAGTTACTTAGGTGAGGGTTACTCACTACAGCCGTGCTCAGTACCAGCAGTGCTGGGCTGTGTAATGAGTTAATGGCTTAACAACTGCAGTGTCTTTACATCTGCTGAATAAGTCACCTCTCTGTTTCTGTCATGGAGCTTTTGTCCTTGGGTTCAGCTAACAAGCACTTTTCCTTATGCAGCTGATGAAATAGTAGAGGTTATTACATCTTTTGAAAAAAGGCTTTTGAAACTCTGGATCAAAACGTTTGCTGGTATTATTATTATTATTATTTTTTTTTTTTTACTGTTTTCATCATGGTAGATTCCTGAGGTGCAAAGGCCACAAAATTTTGTTTTGCAATTCAAACCTGGCCATCTCCATTGAATTGGCAGAATAATTCCCAGCACCACAGCCCGCTCTTCTGCTGGGACTGGAGTGTAAATGTTTATGACAGATTGGATCCTGAGCTGAAAGCTTCAACCAACATCCACTCTGTCTTTAGAGAAAAGTATTTCAACAGCTGATTAGTGTCATTGTTAAAATTAGATATTTTATTTTTGTTGTGATTCTTTTTCTAGCTTCTACTCTTGGTTTCTCAATCTCACTTTGTCTCTGCTTAGATTGAATTAATTTGGTGTCAGATTTTCTCTGTAAACACTTTCAGGCTGTGATGACAAACCTGTATTATAAACACATGTGTGTGCAATGCCTCTTCATGTGTTGATAGTATTTTGAATAGCTGCACTTAAAATAATGAGGAAATAGTAGTGTGTTTATTTCTTGTGCTTCCATTTAGTCTTTCAGCTGACTCTTGTTGCTTTTATCCAAGTTCCTTTCAAACACATGCAATATCATTGCTTAGCTTTCTGATTAGGGATGCTGCTTAATTCTCATCAAATAAAAACCTACAGGGAATAAAGTGATTCTGGTAAATTTTTCTGCTGGTCTGTGCAGTCAGCAGGGAGTTTGTTTGTGTTGATGGTGCATTTCTCACCCTGCAGCCTGGCTGTTACACTTGTTAGTGCGAAGGCTGTCGATTCAACACAATTTAAGAGCACTCAGAAAGGTCAGGTGACTGTTTTAAACTGTCTGTAAGCTCCCTTTCAGCTCGGCCATCCTGAGACAGGAGTGCCAGAGGTCAGCAGGATGGATCGCTCCTCCTCTCCATGCCCTGAAAGGCTGTGGGCAGCAAATGCGAGCTGAACACCTGAAATAATGACAGGGGTGAGATGGGACCCACTGGGATGACCATGAACTTGGTCTGGGAATGCCAGCAGTCCCAGCTCATGGGTAGATGACAATCTGCTGTGTGATACAGTCTGTAGGAAGGTCACTTTTAAAAGATTAACCAATCCTGGTGGAAAACCCCAAACAACCCCCCAAATCCCAACCAACCTTCAGCCAAGCCTTCAAGCACACAAGCCTTGTTTTCAGAGCATTGCCTTGCCCAAGTCTTTGTGTCACCAGGGCTACAACAATACTACCACAGGAGTAGTTGGGTGAGCTAAGAATAGCAGATTTCCTTGAGAAATGCTTTTGTTTATTTTGGTTTTCTATTTTAAAATAGTCGGAGCCTTAGCGACCTTTTTCTGAAGGGTCCTGGAAGAATTGCCTGGTCACAGAGTATTGTTGGAGTCAGGAGGGCAGTTGTGAGCTGCCTTAATTCTCTGGCTTCTTCCTTGTGACCTGCAAGGTTTTACTGGCAAAATAATGGGAAAAAAAATCATGAAGTTGTCACCCCACTGAACTTGTAGCGGGTACAAATGCCAGGAATGGAAACCATGATTCTGGCTTGGTAGAATGATGCCCATCTTAGAAGATATATTTTTGCAAAGATTCGCCTGCTGGAAAACAGCAGTTATGTTCAGGATTTTTTTTTTTTTTTTTTTTTTTTTTTTTTTTTTTTTGGTGAGGTGTTGGTTTTAGGGATTTTTTTAAAGCTGTTTGCTTTTTTTTGAATGAAGGAGATGGACAGGAGTGAGAGGGGATGAATGGAGGGTAATTTCTCCTCAGGAGTCAGGGACAGAATGGTGATAGAGACTGAGAAAAGGGGGCAAGTCTGGAAGTAGAAGTGATTAAAATATCCTGAGTGAGGCACTTAGAAGCACAAGAGCTAAGAGGATCGAAGCTGTATGTTTTAGACAAAAGGAAGATGTGTATTTGGATATTTTCTTGTTGTGGGTAACCAGTGCCTGTTGGCTGTCTCCCAGGAACGCTGTAAGCAAGACAAAGCAGGGGAATTTTATTTTGAATGCAGCTGTGATTTAGTGCTACCCTTGCTCTTAGATGGACATGAAGTAAAATCACAGTCTGAGAGAGATTCACAGTGCAACAGCCAACACACTTCTTACCCCGTGATTAAAAGAGAAAAGAAAAAACTAAAAAAGAAGAAACAACCCTTTTTGGCAATCAAGAAGAAGTAAAAAGCCAAACTGCCTTTGTGTCAGAGGACCTGGTAATATCCACTGGCTTGAGAGCCCTGACTGGTGGCTTGGCAAGTGCTGAAGGGAGAGCACTGCATGCAGTGGGTGACAGAACCAGAGGGCACAGTCTTAAACTGTGCCAAGGGAAATACAGGCTGGATATCAAGAAAAAGTTTTTTATAGAAAGGGTGATAAAGTCCTGGAATGGTCTGCCTGGGGAGGTGGTGGAGTCACCATCCTTGGGCGTGTTTAAGAACAGACTGGATGTGGCACTCGGTGCCGTGGTTTGGTTGAGGTGTTAGGGCTGGGTTGGACTCGATGATCTTGGAGAGCTCTTCCAGCCCAGTGATTCTGTGATGCTGTTTTATGTACTTGTCTCACTCATGAGCCTACCAGAGGGAATAATTGATACTGAAACAAAGTGTAGTGGGGGCTTCCTATATTTATATCACCTTTTCATTCCGCTGTGGAATGTGGATCCTGGTTGGAAAGCTCAAGCTTTTGCTGAATTTTAATTGCCTTTCCCTGCTGATTGTATGGTACAGGTTGTTGGCTAATTAAGGGTGGTTTCCAAATCAGGGTTCTGTACACACAAAATACCATTATTTTCTCATCTGTCTAGACAGGTCACCTAATCCAGCATTAAAATGCTGAAACAGGAGGAAAAACATTTTCTTGGAGCTTTCATGTGAAGAATTCACAGGAGCTCGCCAAAGCCAGGATTAGGAAAGCTGTGCTTAAAGAACTGAGCTAAACCCCTCCAATTTCTACTGGATATAGATGGCAGAAAATATGTTCCTTTACTGTGGCATTGAAAATACACGGATCAAAGGAGAATGAGAAGGAAAGAGGGTTGTAGGATGTCTGTGGGAGGGAATTCTCCCCTTCTGTTCTGCCCTAGTGAGACCCCACCTGCAGTGCTGGGATCCCCAACATCAGAGGGATGTGGAGCTGCTGGATCCAGTCTGGAGGAGGCCATGGAGATGCTCCAAGGGATGGAGCCCCTCTGCTTTGGAGCTGGGCTGGGACAGATGGGGGTGTTCACCTGGAGAAGAGAAGGCTCCAGGGAGACCTCAGGGCCCCTTCCAGGGCCTAAAGGGAGCTTACAAATGACTTTTTACACAGGCAGACAGCGATAGGACAAGGAGGGAACAGTTTTAAACTAGAGAGAGCTTTAGATTGGACATTAGGATGAAGGTCTTACCTGTGAGGGTGGGGGAGGCTCTGACACAGGGTGCCCAGAGAAGCTGTGGCTGCTCCTGGATCCCTGGAAGTGTCCAGGCTGGATGGGGCCTGGAGCACTGTGGGATGGATGGACACTGAAGGTGTCCCTGCCCGTGGCAGGGGATGGGAATGGGATGAGCTCCAAGGTCCCATCCGTCAGAATTCTATGATCTACCTTCTGTTGGGCTGTGGCCGTTGGAAGCTGCTGCAGTGGCAGTTGGAACTGATGCAGGGCTGGCTGGGACAAGCTGCAGTGGCAGAATCAGAGTTTGCACACACTGTGCAAATCCCTCTTGCAGGTGAGTCCACGGAAGGGTGGATTGAGCTGAAGCTGTTTCAGTTGGAACCAAACATTTCAAAAGAGTTGTCAGAGCTCCAGTGGGACCACTCTCCTCTTCATACCGCTGCCTAAAATCCCTGCCAACTGCAGACTGCTGTCAGCTCCCTTACAGAGAGTGGATATTGCTTGGTCAACATACATAAATTCTATAAAATCCTGGAGAAAAAGGGACTCTCCAAATGAAACTGCTGTTTGCTTTGTGCTTCACTAGTTCCTGTGATCGTATACTGCAGTAGGCCAGCAGTGTTTTAAGTCGACCGTTCTGGTGATGGAAGAGAGCAGTAGGAATCTTTGTCAGTGGCCAAATGTTGGGAGAATTGAGGAAGAACTCAGAATGGATATCCAGCAGCTTGGCAACAGGTAGAGGCAGCACGCTGCGAGCTCCTTGGATATCTCTGTTTTGGGGAGGGAGGAGGGGAAGGCAAGGAATTGCGTGCTTTATCCAAATCACTGGGCATCAGCTGATTCCAGGGCTGATAAATCCTGGGCTGTGTGTTTATCCTTTGCAAGCTGGGACTCATGTCAGCTCAGGTCTGGAGGGGTAGGAATCTCTGCACCCTGTTCTTTGTGCTCCTGAGGGCAGGTGTGAACCACCCAGAACCAGGTCAGTACATGCTGGCTTTTGTAAATAAAGACTGGTCATCCCTGATTGGGGTTGAACCTTAACCATGGGTTCAGGCCATGGTCCCACCTACTAGAATGATGTGATGGGACCTGAGAAATAAGGGCAGATAGGAATAAAAAGGTGTCTTCTAGGAGTTTGCAAAGGAAAACAGGGTCCTACTTGGAGGAGCAGTTGAATATATCGGTAGGTGGAGATTGGGGTAGATTTGGACTAGTCAGGACTGGTGTGGGTTTGAACCTCTCCTCATCTAAGCCTGAGGCTGACCCTTGTGTGGCAGGACAGTGTTGGCTCCAGGGGCTGCATTTTGTGAAATGTTGGACTGGCCTTTGTTGACTTTCATCACTTGAAACATTTTTGTGTCTGTCCCATTTCTGTAATGGCTGGTTTGAGATCCGATCTCCTTGCTTTGAGCTAAATCCTCCTTACCTCCTCCCCTACTTAGAGGATCTGAAATTCAGACTTTGTGGTTGCCACAGTGGCAAAGTGGAGCTTCATTGCTGGGTTGTGGAGCTTGTCAGCACTGGGGACGTGGTTCTCTTTCTTTTAAAAGGCTTCACCACGAAATTATTGCTTTTGGAGGTTATATAAAAAGATGGGAGTTTGAAAGTCCTTTGACTTGTTTGGAAATAGTCTATATGGCATGAAAGGGTGGAGATCTCTGGAGTTCTTGGTGCTCCAGGCTAAAAAGTTGTCTTGCATCACAGCTTGACCTCAGTTATCCTTTCTGTACATCCCATGTTGAAGGCTGGGTCTAATTCACCAAGCTTTTCTTTTCCACTGGACTTGTTCATTTTTGATCCTTTTAACTGCAGAGGTTAAGCTGGATCTGAGCTCCCTGAACACGCCTGTCCACTTCCTCCCACAGGTTCCTTAGAAAGAGAGCTTGGACGGCATGCAAAGTTGTGAAATATCTGCAGACAGCACGGATGATCCTCTTAGTAGTGGCCTACGGAGAAAGCGACAGCCTCGAATAGTCGTGATCGGTGCTGGGCTCGCGGGCCTGTCGGCAGCCAAGGCGCTCCTGGAAAGCGGATTCACGGATGTAACAGTCCTCGAGGCGACCGACCGCATCGGGGGCCGCGTGCAGAGCGTCCAACTCGGTGAGAGCAGCGCCTGCAGAGGGCTGCTGGTGGGATCTGTGTGGCCACGAGGTCAGACTAACCTTGGAAACGGGCTTATGTGCGCGTGCAGAGTGGTCTGAGGTGTGGCGGTGTCGGGAGTGTAAATGTTTAAATCCTTGGGCGCCTCTCGGGGTGGGTGGGTGGTTCTGTGGTGTCTCGTGCCTCAGTTCTGACCCAGGGCTGCTCCAAACCTGTGTTTCCATGAAATAAAAGATTTGGGTGATTGTTTTCTCTTGAACAGGAAGAGGTCTGTGTAACAGGTCTGTGATTGAGTAACTGTACGCAGACGGTTTCCACCCAGGTTTTCCAGCTTGACTTTTTCCCAGGAGCAGCCAGTAAATCTCCAGGCTGTTGAAGGGCTGTTTCTCAGGGCTTAGAGCCCTTGGAAAGGGGAAACCCCGAGCTGTTCTGCTTCACAAACAACCCCATTCATTTCCCTTGAACTAATTTACTGTGTTGGGCGCTACCCACTGGGAATCAGGCTGCTGGAAAAACATCTTCAATGTATCCCTTTATCTTGATTTTCAGCTTTCCTATCTCTGCAGCGTCCTTTCTTAGTGTGTAGTAAAGGTGCAGACTCTGAATATTTGAATGCCAGGTCATTTAAAAATCTCTACGGGCAAAACTCCTGGAACAAACATTGTCCTTCGCAGAGCAGGAGTCCCTAGAAGCTTTTCCTGGTATCCAGAAGGACATTGCCTGTCTCTTCTCTGCAGGAGGCATAAAGCTCTCTGCTTTTCCTGAATTGCCTTCCCGATTTCAATTAACTAATTCTGTTTCTGATCCCACTCTGGATATTACCTTTGCCCTCTTGCTGTCCTGCTTTCTTTTTATTTCTTAGGTGCTTACATCACTTACTGTGTTTTACTTGATAAACTCACTGCAGTAAATAAACAGCAGCCTCCTGTGAACTTGCAGGAGGGAAATCAATGGAAAGGCAGTCAGAAAAATCTAATCTCCAGGGGTTTGAGTAGGGCACTTTACATTCTGCTGAGACTTGGCACAGAGGCTGGGATGGGAAGTGTGTCCTTTACTCACACTCTGCTGTATTAAAAATAGCCTGGATCATGTCTATGAGAGGAGGGAAGTGTGAAAGAGCTGAAATCTTTGGGGAGCAACAGATCATTCTCCCAGGGCACCTGTGAAATAGTTTTGGTGTTTTAGTACCGAGGCTGATTGTCTTATCTTTGCCCACCTTCACCAGTAACTCACATCTTTGCCTTTGCTGGAAATCCACCTCCTCCTCATTAACACCTCTTAATTAACAGGAGACGAGAGCAGGTGTTTCAGTCTGGAGGCGATCTCAGAGTTTGTAGATGTAACTTTTAGTTGCAGAGCAGAGGCTGGCATCCAAAGTCTTAGTCTCTTACTAATTTTTTAGAACTACAAACTGTCTTTTCTTATCTTTTGCAAACTCTCAAGGTTGCCCTGTGTGGGTGTGGGCTGCAGTTCTCTGCCAAGGTGGATCCTTGTTCTGGCTCTGGCCTCTCCCCTGTCTGCACATTTGACTAAAGATCTGATTTAAATTTCAGCAGAGCTACTAATTAGGAAGAAATTCTTCCCTGGGAGGGTGGGGAGGCCCTGGCACAGGGTGCCCAGAGAAGCTGTGGCTGCTCCTGGATCCTTGGAAGTGTCCATGGACGGGTTGCACAGGGCTTGGAGCAACCTGGGCTAGTGGAAGGTGCCCTCTGCCCATGGCAGGGGATGGGAATGAGATGATCTTTCAGGTCCCTTTCAAACCCCAAACCATTCTGTGGCATTGTGGCACCTTCTCAGGGTTATATCTGAATCCTTTCCCCTCACTGAGCCATGTCTTAATAGGGGACAGTATTTTCCCTCAAGTGTACAGACTGTTGCTTCTCAGCCCAGGGGAGTAATTTGGATATTCAGAGGTTTGATTCTAGCACAGGTGAGGCAGAGGGTTTGTGTGCTTGAGCATTGTGTGTTTCCTATAACATCTGTATCCACTGCAGCTATTTCACAACAGGATACCCAAGAAATGGCCAGGGCTGCAGAGGGAAATGTGAAAGTTGCCATCCCTGTCCAGGAGGCTTGATGCACAATCTGTGTGTTTCTTTGTTTTTTTTGTTGTATGGGATGATTCATCCCAAGTAGATTAATATTGAACCTAAAATCCTTTAAGGCCCTGAAAGTAAATTGGCTGTCTCTGTTTAAAAGAGTTTTATTTAATTTTACACTTTTAAATAACTAATCATTTAACTTGCACCTGGTAAGACCTGGTAGTGATGATAGTGAGCATGAATATTACAGGCCAGAATTAGTTTTTAATTTGTTGGTATTTGATTATGTTCCACACAGCTAAACGGGAGAGCTTGGAACACATCATCACTGTCACCAAGCACTAAGGCAGCAGCAGGACCTGCTGGCAGATTGTTTTCTTTCAAAGATCAGGTGTCTCAGCAGGATTGCTGTGCAGCAGAGACCAAGCTCCTGCCCTAGAGCAGGAGGCAGCATTCCTGCTGCTGCTTGGCATGGGCTGAGTTGCAGGAGGACTGCATTAACCAGGGGACTGCCACGTGCAATACTGATGAGCTCTCTACCTTTGGCTGCCAGTGTTCAGTCGTTTCCTCCTGGCTGGGTGCTCTGGGATGTGCTGGAGTTGGTGGCACCTGAAGAATTCACGTCTGTGTGTTGGTGCTGTGGTGCAGAAACCTCCTGCTGGGTTGCAGGCTTTGAAGGGCAGTCAGCACGGCTCTCACTGACTAAGGGGCTGCTTGGAGAATGAGATCCATGGAGCTTCCCTCAGAGGCAGGGGCTCAGCCAGGGAACTGCATTCCTTGGAGCTTTCACCCTTTAAACCTGACTGCAGCACAGCTCAGTGCTGCAGTGCCTCTGTCTGAGCATACATTTACATGTTAAACAGCAAATGATAGCTGGGAACTGCACCATCCTTTCTTCATCAAGCAAGATCCTATTAATTACCCTGCTTAATCAGGCATTCCAGCACTGCTGCGGGGATGCTGGGAGATGCCCAGCTCTGTCAGACTTTAAACCAACTTTGGCCTTATGAGAATCCATCAAAATATGGGGGAAAGACACGACCCAAGCTTATTTTTAGTGCCTCCTTTCAGCTGCTGAGCATTCCCCTGTGCTCTCAGCCCAGGCTGGCAGTGCTGGATTTGGGGGGACAAAGCCCTGGTGCAAATCCTGATAGTTGTAAGGGATGGGGAGAGTGGGGCTGACCAAACTCTCTGTGTTTTTCAAGCAGAGAGTACAGGTGATGAAAACAAAATGCTTTCGGTGTTTAGCCTGACAGTGCCTCTTTTTAAAGAACCTGATATATAAATCTCCAAAGGTATAAATAATAAAATACAGCCTATTTACTTGTTTGGGGAATGGAAATGCATGTTTTATTGCAATTCATCTGAGGTGTATTCGTAAATAGCAACCATTTTTAGTCACAGGACAAGGTTCAGTATTCAGGCCAGTGTTGCAATCTGCATTTTCCTATATCTCCCTGCTGGCAGCAGCAGTGGTGAGAGCTGGGAACTGAGAAGGGCTGAATTTCTCCTTAAGTATCAGAGGTGTGTCACTGTGAGGGATCTTTATTGCAACATCCCATCCTTCTGGCAGTAAGCAAACCTGCATCCCAAAGCACCAGTATGAAGAATGCTGGCATTGTGTCTAACAGAGAAAACTCCCCTAAGGGATGTTCAAACATGTGCTGTCCTTGGGCAATTCTGCTTTTGCACATTTCATTCAGGGCTGAGCGTGAGAAGCTTTCAGGAAAACGAGCTTCCCTAACCAGCTTGCTTGGCTTCCTCTCCTGCAGGGCATGCCACTTTTGAACTGGGAGCTACGTGGATTCATGGTTCACATGGAAACCCAGTCTATCATCTAGCAGAAGACAATGGTTTGCTCGAGGAGACCACTGACAGCGAGAGGAGCGTTGGGCGGATCAGCCTTTACTCCAAGAATGGGGTGGCTTATCACCTCACCAACAGCGGGCAGAGGATCCCGAAAGATGTGGTTGAAGAATTCAGTGATTTATACAACGAGGTTGGTGTCCAGCTGCTTTGTCAAGTGGTAGATTTGCCTGGAACACTGAAACCCCTTGGCAGTTAGAACATGCCAGGACAAAGGTAGAAGAACAGTGATGTCTTTAATTTCTTTAGGAAAAAAAATCAACGCTGAGTTTTCTCTCTCTCTGTCTGCTTCACTGCACCCCGTTTGTCCCTGATGTGGGATTAACTCTCTGTGCTGGGTAAGAACAATCCTTCCACCTTTGTCATCCATTTAATCACTTTCAGCAACTATTTCTGGGGAGATCCAGTAATTTGCTGGAGAAACTTGCTACTTAATTACAAGAGTAGTGGAAGGATCAAATTGCTAAACAAAGTAGAAGGCAAAACCTTAGCAACAACCAGCTAAGTATTGTATCCCTGTGACTTTTTATTGGTTATAAATACTATGAAATGCTGTGTGGTGTGCCAAAGTCAGTGCAGTGTCGTAGGAATTGTAAGTTTTTTTGCATCAGAAGGAAAGGAACATCTTTTCTGGGAGATTTAGACCAGCATGGACTTCTGTTGAAGGCTATTTTAATTATTTTGCTTGCCAAAGTTAATTATAATTATTCCCCACATTTTTTTAATGTCGCTTGTGAAGTACATTTAAAAGGGTCAGTGCAGACTGTCTGGCCCTCCAGGTAATGTGATCTCTCAGTGGGTTGTAGAAAATGGAACAAAACATGAGTATTTTCATCAGGCTGTAGCTGTGCCTAAAACCTTCAGATTTTCATCAGACAGCAAACTTCAGTATTTGACTCTTGGCTGAACACTCACTAGATTCAGGTTACTCTTGCATACTTTGTTTAAAAATATGTCTGGGAGCATTAGAAAAGTCACTGTAGCCTGTAAAGAATTATCAAGAATTGGGTGGGGAGCAGAAAAGGGGATTTTTTTCCATTTGAAAAGATTTTTGGCACTGTCCTGTGTTTCTGAACTGGAATCGGTGATGGGATGGCACAAAATCATTCCAGTTTCAGAGAGGAGTAGTAGGAATTTCAAAGAAATCTCATTGTGGGAAGAATTTGTCAACCTGTGGACAACATCTTGGCCAAATGCAGGTGGATATAATTCATCAGAACAATTTTTCCTATTACTGGATTAAAAAACAAATGAGAATTTTTCCAGGCAGGAAAAAAAGGAGAGGTGTGTGTGGAGGAAGATTAACAGCAACTGGGGCTAGAAAGAGTAAATGAAAATACTGCAGTGAGCAGCATTATTTATGTAAATGGAACGCTGCCAAACTCCATGCAGGGCTTGGTGATCATCCTGTCTGGAAGATGATAGGAAAATCTCTGGCAAAGGGAGGGCAGACTCCAAAATGAGAAGGGAATACAAAGATGAGAGCCACTTAGCTTGGAGATAAAACCGCTAAGATAGGGGCCATAACAAGGTACCAGTGTTTTAGAAATGATTAATTTGGTAAATCTACCCTTTCTTTTAAAGGGGAGAGAAAGGGGCAGCCAGTGACATGAGAGAACAGCACATTAAAAGTTAATCTTCTTTACACAACACCTAATTAGCTTATCATTGCCACAGGATATCTTTATCTCTAGGAGACAGAAAAGGCTTTCACATTTATGGCTTGTAAAAATGTCTGCAGCCACTCGTGGCGATAAAAAATGTGTAAGGGACAGCTGGAGCCAAGCAGGGGACATCAGCCAGCCCCTTAATTGCTCTTGCTGGGAGGGGCTTTCTCTGCCTTCCTCCAAAGCCTGCTGGAATTTCTTGCAGGAGCAGCTCATGGTTTTGTTGAGCTGCCTGTCCCAGCCTCTTTGGGGTGCCAGGCTGGAGGATCTGAACTGATTTAAGACATTTGGCTGTGGTTTATTCCCTGCTCTGCCTAGGAAAAGTGGGAATTCAGGCAAGCTCTGTGATCTCATAAAAATGCCCAGTTAAAATGGCTGTGGGAAATACAAGTGCCCTGGAGGGAGGGCAGCCAGGAGCATGTGCAGCAGGCGTGTGGCTTTGGGGACATTTTCCTCTGGCATAAAGTGCAGAGGGCATTCCACACATGCTGAGTCTGGCAGGGGTGTTTCTGGTCTGTGTTTTGGGGTGTCCCCCACTTCCCCAGCATTACTGTGAGGGTGGTGAGGCCCTGGCACAGGGTGCCCAGAGAAGCTGTGGCTGCTCCTGGATCCCTGGAAGTGTCCAAGGCCAGGTTGGATGTGGCTTGGATCAATTTGGGCTAGTGGAAGATGTCCCTGCTCATGGCAGGGTGGTTGGAACAATACAATCCTCAGTGTTGCTTCCAAGCCAAACCATTCTGTGAGGGGTTTATTTGCATGTTCATTAGAGGTTATTTTACCTTTTTTTTTGGCCAATGTTCTGTTGCTTTAAGTGGTGGTGAAATGAATGCTGGGGAGGAACAGCAAAAATTTTCAGTTCTGCATCTCTGTTTTTTTTAGGGAGGTAGGTGGGTTTTTTGAGTGGTTTTGTTAAAGCATTTTGAAATTGTCCAGGATGAAAAGTCATCTTACAGATCACTAAATCCTGAGCTCCCTTGTCTCATAGGAGCTCCCAGGCCTTCCTCAGGTTTTTATTAGCAATCCCACCATCGTGTCATCTCGTCCCTTCAGAGGAGGCTGAGATAGCAAAGGCTGTGACACCCCCCCCAAAACAGCCAGCAGCCCATGATGGATGCAAAGCCTAATCAGGGATGTAGGACTGGCATGAGCAGTGGAGAATGTGTTCCTGAATGAGCAGGGCTGAATTTGTCACCATTCCAAAGGCCTGCCCTCCGTGCACAGCTGGCTCGCTCCCCACGCACTCACACCCTGCCTGGCTTTCCCTGCAGCTGCTGCTGGGGCTCCAGCCTGTGCCTTCAGCTCTGCTTCTCCATCTGGGTCTCTCTAGCCCTGGTTATCTTGTCATCTGGACACCAAATTCTAGGGAATTCAAAGTGCAGGGGGTCTCCCTTGAGTTTCACTGATGCATGTGGAGTCTGAAACTGGATTTTAGCAAGGCGAGGTCTCTCTGTGCTGAATTTTCCTGGAGTGAAAGGCAAAGCACCCCTGTACCTCCAGAGCTTTGCCTCACTAATTCATCTGGAAAGTCCTTAGGCTTTTTCCAGGCACTTACCCAATCTTTTTTGGCTGGCTTTTTCTACCTCAATACAAGTTTTGCTGCATTTTTGTTTGCAGTAGCCTGAGTTTTTAGTAGCTGTAGGGATGTCTCACAGAAGCCTTTGTTTGGTTACGAGGAGAAGGAGCAGTCAGACTGCTTGAAGACTGCTCAGCTCTTCATTTCTCCAGCAGAAAGTTCCTTAGGAGAGGCTGTTGCCCTGCACTGGGGTCAGTCAGGATCTGTCATGAGCTTGTGACGGGGGTGACCTGAATTCTCCTCATGGAAGGAGAGCAGTGCCTTCAAGGAAGGTCTCCAGTCCTGCAGAGCATCCACCTGGATTCCCCAGCATGCATTGCCAAGGGAAGCACCCTGAGACAGGGCAGACTTTTAGGATTGTCCTTCTCAGACTGTGTGCTGTGTGGGGCTGGCACTGCTCAGGGTCACTGTCACTCCATTTGGTCAGTCTCCAAAAGGAAAGAGGCACCAGCACTGGGAGGTTCCTCAGGGTGTGATGCCCACATAATGTATTTGTAATCTTCCCACCTTCCTCCCCATTCCTTTTAGAATAATTGGGGGAGTCTCGGGGCTGGGATAGGATTTTGGCTCTTCTTGCTTATACCTCATCTGCATGACTCTCAGGCAAATGACCAGAGTGGGACCTCTGAGGGTAATGTCTGCACCTTTGGGGTCTGTGTGTGTATAACTCCTCAGAAGATGTGAACGGGGCAATTTACCTCAGAGTTGTTCCTCTGTCCCTGCTAAGTCCTCATTTCCCTTTCCAGAGAGGTGTTTAAAGTATTAGTGGAAAGTGGGAAGGAAGTGGTCAGCTGGACAGGTTAAATGCAGCTGAAAAATCACAGTCCATCACCAGCCTGATTTAGGAAAAGTGCCTGCTTTCACTTCAGCCTTCCAGCAAGGATGTGGTCCCTAAAGAGCTGCCTCCCTTTAACAATCAGCTGATTAATGGCCTTGTTATCTGTCAGCTTTCTCCTGTGTGCTGCAACAGCTTCTGGGGGAGGGAAGCAGCCAAAGACTGACAAGGTTTTCCATCCTCCTCACCCCCACCCCGTGCTGGGCTTCCTGCCATCCCCAATTAAGCTCCAGTGCCTTGCCTCGCAGTTATCATGGAAAGCAGGACCAAAGGGCCACCGAGAGTCACCGTTCCCTCCCTGCCTCTATTGCACTGACAGATGTCTGGCCTGGGAACAGCACAGCCCTATCTCCATCGGGGCTTTTCACTGGACAGGGATTAAGTCACAGCAGCTTTTAAGCCAAGTGAGAAAAAGACAATGCTGGGCATTGTCAGCGGTGCTGACAGGAAGGAGTGTGGATGGGGATGTGCTTTCCTGACCTCCTTCAGTGCAGAGAAACTTCTTTATTTAGCTTTGTTCTTCCTAAGAAATTGCCTTTTCCTGTGGTGGAGAAGCACGTAGGTAGTAAATAAACACGTGGAGGAGGAAGCCTGTAGCTAACAGAGGGGACATCCCTGCTGGAATCCACGTTCCCTGCACAAACTCTGGTTGTGGGATGCCCCAGAGCTGGTCAGAAAGAAGACAGAAGATGGAAGCTGAAGTGAAGCTGTTTTAGGACTATGGACATTCAATTAACTCATTTTAATTTCTTACCTTCAACCCCTTCTGTCTTGCAGACCCAGGGGGTTGGGGTTGTTCAGCATGGAGAAGAGAAGGCTCCAGGGAGACCTTCCAGTGCCTGAAGGGGCTCCAAGAGAGCTGGAGAGGGACTGGGGACAAGGGATGGAGGGACAGGACAAGGGGAATAGCTTCCCACTTACAGAGGGCAGGGTTAGGTGGGATATTGGTAAGAAATTCTTCCCTGTGAGAGTGGGGAGGCCCTGGCACAGGGTGCCCAGAGAAGCTGTGGCTGCCCCTGGATCCCTGGAAATGTCCAAGGCCAGGCTGGATGGGGCTTGGAGCAACCTGGGCTAGTGGAAGGTGTCCCTGCCCATGGCAGGGGGTGGCACTGGATGGGCTTTAAGGTCCTTTCCAACCCAAACCATTCTATGATTCTATTAATTCCCTGGAGGATTGTGTATAAGCCTTCAGAATGAGGGAAGGAAAACTGTGTAGAATGAATGGTTACTTGAGATGTTCTCTGTCTTCTGTTTTTTCAGACAGGCTTCCAGGGCCACTTGTTCTGTCCCAACTCAGGGGAACTTTAGAGTGAGAAATGTTTAGGTCATCCTGCTGGGATGTGAGATTGCCAGTGGTAAGAGATGGGAGCTGATGCTGTCTGTCCTTTGGTTTTGCTCCTTGCTTGTGTCAGGTTTGTGGTAACAGAAGAGCAGAGGTTGTCTGGACTGTCTGTGGTGTAGCTCTCCTTGCTGCTGGTCATGGAGCTCTGGTTTGGATGCAGGGAGATTTTGAAGGGTTAAATAAAAAATCAACAGAATCTTACAGGTCGTTCTTGTTGTTATCTTTTCCCAGGATCTTTGAGGGAAAGCCCATTTTTACTCTCTCAGGAACCCTGCTGCTGAAATGCTCAAATGATTGTAAGCATATGGGTTTTCAGGTATTACAAATGCCTGTTCCCAGTCACCCCAGTGGTGGTCCCATAGGAATGACAATGCTTTCCCCATCTGGGGAGGGAAAGCCTGGATAATTCCAACTCCAGACAGCACAATTCTGCTCCTGCTTCACTGGAAATCTACCTTAAATGAGGTGTCCTAGTGAAGCTTTTCCATAGCTTCTTACACAGGATGTGTTTGCTGCTCATATTCATGAAAACATATATTTTGAGCATCTTTTTCATTCATTTATTCTGACAATGTATCTCTCAAGATACAAGCAGGACTTGCTGTTGTTTCTCCTTTGGCTTCTTGTCTGCAACAGCTTTGCCTCCTGCTCTTCCTCAGATGGTTCAGCACCCCCAAGAATCATAGAATATCCTGAGGTGGAAGTGACTTAGGAGGATCATCAAGTTCAGCTCCTGGGCCTGCACAGTAAAACCCCCAAAATCACACCCTGTGTCTGAGGGTGTTGTCCAAATGCTTCTTGACCTTGAAAAGCAAGGAAATAACAGGAGAAATAAGAAATCCTGATGTGATTAAACTTACCTGCTGTCTGATCAATGGGATGGCACCTCCAGGAAAGACTTTCCTTGATGGTTACAGCACAGAGCACTTGTGCCTTCCTGCTCTCCTCCCTGTGGGGCAGTGAGGAATAGAATGCTTAACAAAAACATAGTCAGGCTCGCTTCTCCTGTGGGCCAAGTGCTGGCTGGGTTTTAGCAGGGCTTTGCTTGTCCTCTGAGTGTGTTATCTGCTTACAGAGCTCAATCAGCTTATGAAAGCTGAGCTGATGGTGCTGACGCAAGGTCTGTGCAGCCCAGACCTGCTGCAAGTGCTTGTGGCCTCAGAAATCCACGGACCTGAGAACCAGGGGATGCTGGAGCTGCCAAAGTTTCCTTTGCTGGAAGCCTTTGTTTCATACAGGGCGTTGGGCCCCACCTTTCTTGTCTGGGAATCTCCTTGGAGTGGCTGTGTCCCAGACAGTGTCTGCAATTCTCTTCTGCCTTCACCAGTCTCACTCATTTCCTTGTGATTGTTTTTTCTCTGTTTTTATAGTTTATTTTGCCACTTTTTTATTTCATTCTTTCAGTTATTTTCTTCAATTTCCTCCTCATCCCTTACTTGTCAACTCACTTTCCTCCATTTGCTCACAGACCTCCTCTCTCTCACTCCTACCACTGCAATGTGTTTATCCTCCTCCCTTTCCTCTTCATCCATCTATTTTGCATCCTTGAATTCACTTTTTTCCTAAAACCCAAGATAAAATCAAGTTTTTAGGGAAAATTGGAGTGGGAGGAACATAAACCATAGTGGATTAGCCCTATCAGCAGGGAATGGGAAGCTCCAGGAGCTTTTGAAGGCAAGGCTGCCACAGTTTTACCAGCTTTGTACCAGATATTTACTGTAGACTTCAACTTCTTGACATATACAAATCATCTGTCTCCAGAAAATGATCATAAACTGTATTCAAACCATCTTTGACAGAAAAAACTCCCCAAGCAGGGATATCCCCTGTGCTTGTAAGAGCACTGTGCACCCTGTGGCATGACGTGAATGAGAAGGGGACACATTCTGGACAAACAAGTCATTAATGGGGTGTGCTGCATTTCTGGGAGGCATCTTTTGAAAGCTTTCCTGTGTTAAAAGATTCCTCATGAGTTTTTTTTCCCACAGAAAGGAAGAGCCATGATGCATTTGCAGGCTCTTCTGGCAGTAGTGTAGATAGAAATACAAGTTATTCCAGACAGCCACAAGCAGAGGGCTGAGGTGGATGGTGTTTCCTTGCCTTTAAGAAGCTTGTATGGAAAACTGGGGTTAAAAAACACCAGGAATATCTTCAAAGAAGAATGATTTGTTGCAAGGGATTTTTCTTGTGGCTCCTGGTGAGGGGCTCTAGAGATGTCAGTGTTTTCTATGGATTTCTGCCTGTCCTGTGCTCAGGTTAAATGTGTGTGCATACAGAATTCCTTTGCTGTTTGTCGCTTCCTGATTTCATGGGACAACAGAAAAACGACTGTGGAACTGAATTCACCCACTCTGGTGGATTCCTTCTAAATAATGGAGAGGGTGGAAGGGCTGGTTTCAGGTTAGAGCAGCCTGGGATTGCACCTGGGACACAGAGGTGGGAGAAGAGCTGGTGCTTTTTACCGGATACGAGGAAGGACGTGGGTTGTGCTGGGAGGAGGAGGTGATGTGGATGCGCTGGGTTGGGACAGGTGAAGGAGCATCCTGCTGGGAATCCCATCCTTGTGTCCTGTCTCTGGCAGGTCTATAACCTGACTCAGGAGTTCTTCCAACGAGGTAAACCAGTCAATGCTGAGAGCCAGAACAGCGTGGGCGTTTTCACACGGGACGTCGTGCGCAAACGCGTCAAGGCCGACCCGGATGACACGGAGGCCGTCAAGAGGCTGAAACTGGCCATGATCCAGCAGTACCTGAAGGTATGTGTGCACATCACTGGGGTGTTTTGTTTTTGTTTAAACTAGGAGCAAACAAATCCTGAACCTCAGGCTCCTGGCTGAGCCCTGCCCAGCCCTGGAAATTGCTTTCTGTGCTCGCTTGCAGTTTGTGTTTCTATTGACAACTTGCCCTCCTGATGCAGATCCAAAGACAGTGGGCTGCAAGGAATAATGCTTTTACTCTCTTAGTTTTTTTTCTCACCTTAAAACCACAGTTTTCTTAATAGAAGAGGCTTTCCTAGGCCTTGTTAAATTTTCTGGTGTGATTTAGGCTTTTTTTGCCACCTGAAGCTACTCTATTGTCAGGTTCTTTTAGTAATGTCTTATCTTGTGACTTACACCTGCACCCCCTGATCCTGCCTGAGTGTTTTTTACCTCTCAGAGACCAGAAGTAATGTAACTTTGATACTAGTAATTTGCTGAAGAAATCCCCAGAAAGCATTTTGAAGGTAAAGCAATAAAATTCACGATAGATTGTATAAAACCAGCTTTCCACATGGCTTCCGTAGTTCTTTTTATCTCCTTGGTGCCTTGGCTAAATGAGTTCTCTGTGGGATGAGGACTTAATGCTGCTTCAAGCACTCCACGAATAAAGTGTATCAGTCATTTTTATTTTAATTAGAATGACTTAAAAGCTTCTGAAATAAGGCAGGGGAGGCAAGCAGCACTTTGTCATGTGTTCACTGTTTTCAAGTGGGAAGCTAAACCAAAGAGGAATAAAGACCTAAAGAGTCTCACAGGAGATTTGAGATAAAGCTGAGATTTGAACCCTTGTGTCCTGAGCCTGATATCTCCGCATCCTCACCCAAAACCTTTTATCACAGGGTGTCTCCAGAGCTGCCACGTAAAGCTCAGTTATTTATTGTGTTACCCATATAGTAGCACCCATGAAGACAGGGTTAAGTCATTGGATACAGCTCTGGGTTTCCTGGTGGTTTTTCCTGTGCTTGCTCCAGGCTGCCACAGTCAGAGCTGTTTCTACAAGTCTTGCAAATCCCTTCTCATGCAAATACCTGAGAACAACAAAGCTTCTCATGCTTAAGACTATCAGATGACAGAGTGGGGATTAACCTGTCTTGGGTTAGAGTCTTGGTAGTTGCTTGTCTTTCCCCCTGGCATTTTGCCTTCACGGTTGACAGAATCAAACAGCCAGCAGTGTTTAACTTCATAATGAGGAGTGTCCTGTTGGAGCATCCAGGCAGGATGAGGATCCTGCTGTGTGCCACGGGTTTTGTGTTGTGTGTCCCTGGGGGAGGGCTGGGAAGTGCTTGGGTAGGGTGGAACCACAGCACGGTCCAAAGATGGGTCTTCACTCAGTCCCCACTGGAGTCATCAGGCAGTGACCAGGACAGGGAAGGCACCTGTTTGTCCCTGCAGTCACAGGAGCAGCCTGGGAACTGCTGCTGCAGCCCTGACTTGTTTGCTTTGTCCCAGCACAGAGATTCCTGCCCTGCACCATGGTGCTCCACAGGGAGACGGTCTAGGCTAGTCAGGCTTCCAAGCACAGTCATTTAAGTGTGGAAAGGCCTGGAAAACAGGTCAAAGGGTAAGGCAAGGAATTGTAATATTCCTTAAAATGCTTAGAAAATTACAGTGTGCGAGCGATTGTGACTCTGGAGATGTGAAGACTTTAAGATCACTGTGTCCCGTGCATCAGGATTATCATTAGAAGCTTATCACAAGACAGGCCAAACATCCTGCCTTTGTTCCAGGGATTGTTGGGAGCTACAGCTATGCTTAATACTCCTACAAACATTAACCAACAGGTTAATGGATGTAAGGCTTTGGTAATCACATCAAACACACGTGGCTCGCATCTTGGCATTTCCCTTTTCCGTCTCCTTCAGTTCCTCCAGTGCTGGGTCCTCTCACCTCTGGCAGATTGTTAGCTGGCTGATTGCTGACTGTTTGACAGCACGCTGAAAGCTACAGACAGCAGAAATAGCTGCCAGAAGTTTTTCGTGGCTCCTTGTGGGAACATTTATTAGCGTTGGAATGAGCATCTGATGAACGCAGCTCCAGGTTCTGCTGTAGGAGCACCAGGCAACAGGTCCCTGGCCACTGCAGAGGGTTTTAAAGGATAGAAAGCAGAATTTTAACCCAGAATTGTGCAGAAGCAAAGACACCATGGAATTATAGATTCACAGAATGGTTTGGGTTGGAAGGGACCTTAAAGACCATCCAGTTCCATCCCCTGCCATGGGCAGGGCAACTTCCACTATCCCAGGTTGCTTCAAGCCCCGTCCATCCTGGCTTTGAAAACACTTCCAGGGCTGTGGCAGCCGCAGCTTCTCTGGGCACCCTGTGCCAGGGCCTCACCACCCTCACAAGGAAGAATTTATTCCTCATATCTAATTTAATTCGACCATCAGTTTAAAGCCACAATTCTTTCTCCTGTCACTCCATGGCCTTGTCCAAAGTCCCTCTCCATCTCTTCTGTAGCACCTTTAGGTACTGAAAGATGTCAAGAGGTCTTGCCAGAGCTTTCTCTTCTCCAGGCTGAACAGCCCCAGCTCTCAATTTGTCTCCAGATCAGAGGGGCTCCAGCCCTCTGTCTCTGAACTCTGGATGATGCAACTCAAACCCTTTACCGGGACAAAATGGTTTCTCTGGTTGCAAGAAAGGCTGAGGATTGATTTTTATCAGACCCTATGGCCAAGCACTTCTTTACTAGCAAAACTAATCTGGTTTCGGAGTGGAATTCAGCACTCTCATCTCATGCAGCTCCTCTGTGCCCTTGCAGAGCTGTGCTGTGGCTAAAGGAGTTGCTCTGTGGCAATGTTGCTTTTGTGTTGCTTTTCCTTAGGTAGAGAGTTGTGAGAGCAGCTCCCACAGCATGGATGAAGTCTCGCTGAGTGAATTTGGGGAATGGACCGAAATCCCCGGGGCTCATCACGTCATTCCTTGTGGTTTCATTAAAATCGTGGAGATTCTGGCCCGCTCCATTCCCAAGTCTGTCATTCAGCTCCGCAAGCCGGTCAAGTGCATCCACTGGAACCAGTCGGTCAGCAAGGAGATTGAGAGGGTGGCTGACCACAACAGTGACCTCCCCGAGGAGAACAAGGCCTCCAACGTCTTCGTAGAGTGCGAGGACTGTGAGTTCATCCCAGCTGACCACGTCATTGTGACTGTGTCCCTGGGGGTCTTGAAGAAACGCCACGAGAGCCTGTTCCATCCCCGCCTGCCTGAGGAGAAGGTGATGGCCATTGAGAAACTGGGAATCAATACCACTGACAAGATCTTCCTGGAGTTCGAAGAGCCTTTCTGGAGCTCTGAATGCAACAGCATCCAGTTTGTCTGGGAAGACGAGGCAGAGAGCGAGAGCTTGACTTATCCCGAGGAGCTGTGGTACAAGAAGATCTGCAGCTTTGATGTGCTGTACCCACCCGAGAGGTACGGCCACGTCCTCAGTGGCTGGATCTGTGGAGAAGAGGCTTTGATTATGGAGAAGTGTGATGATGAAACTGTGGCAGAAACCTGCACCGAAATGCTACGTAAATTTACAGGTCAGCCACGCTCTGGTGGGAGAGGGATCGTGGGGCTGGGGGATCGAATAACCACGAGGAAGGAAATGCTTTAAAGTCATTTTTAGTTCTTTGGCATTTTGTGTCCCTTTGAATGTGCGTGTGCTTCCAGCATAGCTCCTGCTTGGGTGTGCCTGAGAGCTATTTATACAGAGGGGCTGATAAACAGCTCAGGAAGTG
The DNA here is from genome assembly GCA_013398275.1 of Promerops cafer. Taxonomy (NCBI): domain Eukaryota; kingdom Metazoa; phylum Chordata; class Aves; order Passeriformes; family Nectariniidae; genus Promerops; species Promerops cafer. The sequence continues at coordinate 70,035 of VZSE01011086.1, read as the reverse complement.
ATGGGCAGAAGGGCTGGAGGATTCCACATCCTCTGCTTTGTTGAATCACAAATAACTCTTCAGCAGCTGAAGCTGTTGGGCTCTGAGGGCTGATCTCAGCTGTGGAGAGCAGCACGGCCCCTTCAGAAGTTGAAGCTGTTTAGATCAGCTGAGATGTGGTTGAATCACACCCCTGTCTTCCATTCAGTATCAACTCGATGGAAATTTCAACGGCCTAAATTTCAAAAAATTTATTGATCTTGAGAGTTCTCATTTTCTGGGTTCATCAGCGAAACCTTGCTGGACTTCACAGATGTCATGTTGTGTGATCACACATCACTGTAAGGGCAGCAGTTGGACCGAGGCAAATCTCAGGTGTCTTACACTGAGAAAATCCAAATGAAATCACTTAAAGCAATAATACTTGGATGCTGGGCTTTAGTTTATCCACAGTCACTTCTCCAGAGGTCACACACCTTCCCAAGAAAAGGGCTTTTTGTATCTGAGAGTCTTTGACATCCTCTGATGGGAAACACTGTGCAAGTGCAGGTGTCAGGTAGTAACACTGAGAGAAACAGTGGTGGACTTAACAGCAGTTTTGAATTAAGGGTTTTGAATTTATACAGAATTACAAGCAGTTATAAGAGCAGCATCCTCCAAGATTAGATGTGGTTTATGCTATTTTAGAGATGGCTCATGTGGTTAAATGATTTATATTTCCTGCTAGCTGGTGTTAGCCCAATCTCGGCACTCAGCAAGTTTCCAACCTCACCTCTTGTCCATGGAGCTCCAGCTAACTGGAGAAATTTGCCTTCACAAGTGCAGCTTTCCCCTGTCTTTCCTGACCATTTGCTACCAACAACGTGGAGATCCAGAGAGTCACAGAATCACAGAATATCCTGAGTTGGAAGGGACCCATCAGGATCATGGTGTCCAGCTGCTGGCCCTGCACAGGACACTCCAACAATCCCTTTGTGCCTCAGAGCATTGTCCAAATGCTTCTTGAGCTCAGACAGGCTTGGTGCTGTGACCATTCCTTGGGGAGCCTGTTCCAGTGCCTCTGGCTGAAGAATCTTTTTCCTGAAAGGGCGCTGGAATCTGAGGACTTCTTGCATAACTGACTACAGCCAAAAGAGGTTTTACCACTCTCTGCGGGAGCTGTAGGGTAGAGACTCTGGATTCAAAAGCTCTGATTCAGTGCCCAAGCCTGCGTCCTTGTTCCAGCTGTGTCTCCTGAGCTGTTGGTGTTCAGGGCTGTTGGGTGTCCCCATGTCCCATGTCACATCAGTCCCTATGTGCTGTCTTTCCCCAGGGAACTGCTGCTCTTCACAGGCTTAGCAGGAGGCTCTTCTCTCACAGGCCAGGTTGTTGCAGTGCTGAATGTACAAACATTGTTTTTTGCAGCTTTTCTTGCTTATGGCCTATTTAAAAAAAAAATAAATTCAAAACTCACTTCAGTTCATCAGTGGGCATTTGGCTCTTTGGGTCTGTTGTAGTTTGGTGCGTGGGAGTTTGCTCTCCCTCTTCCTTCTTGGCTTCTTCACAGTTACTGTTTGCGTGTGTTGGATGTTCCTCTCCTCCCATCATGGAAATGTGTTGGCTCTGGGCCGTGGGTCTCTGCTGCAGTTGCTGTTCCAGCTGATGCTGCACCTGGTCACTGTCTATCAGGCTCTTCCACAGAGCTAATCCCAGGTCCTCTCTCCCTGGAGAATTCCAGACTGGATTTACCAGGGCCTTGCCCTGCAATGAGCATTTTGTGCATCAGCTGAGAAGTGGCCTCGCAGCTGCTCAGAACTGTGAGAGGAAAACTTGTTCTTGGAGCACCCATTACTCAACGTGACCTGTTCCACTTCCTGCCCCCAAACCCCTTGTTGGTAGAAAACCTTTTCACAGCTCTTGCAGGATTCCCTGGCTAAGGGAGCTGGGTTTATCCTGTTTCCCTTGCTCCTGTTTTCCCTAGAGGTTCCCAGAAGGAGCAGTACCTCAGGGCTGATCTGGGCCGGGTGCCAGGCTGGCTGAAATAACAGAAGTGTGCTCAGCTCTCCGTGCACCTCCCTTCTTCTGTGCTGACCTGTTCCAGGGGGAGTGTGAGAGGGGGTTACACCAGCAGCCCATGATACACTTACAGCCACTTCTGAGCACGGCTGCACTCCTCCGGTCCAATTAGCACCACCAAACCCAGCTTTGGAAGCCTTTCCCACCACTCAAGTTCACACAGGTCAGCTAACCAAGTTAGGGAACTGGTCCTGCTGGGATCCTGACCTCCGTGGAACGCCTGGATCTTCCATAAGGCAGCTCAGAACTTCCACACCTCACTCGGTGCTCTGTGCCATCTTCTGAAGCAGCTTTTCTCTGCTGAGTATAGAGGGAGCCTTGTATTCAGTAATGAAGCAGATTCTCTGAGCCTTTTAATGTTCGCTTTGCCTTTTGTGGCTTTCATGTTCTGGGTATGAAATGCCCCGTGCTCTCATTCTTCTGAGAAAGAATTCATGCATTACCAGGTGGATTCCCATCTTTCACTGTGTTTCCCCAGTCTGTTGCTCGTGGTGGCCTTTCCTTTGGCTTCAGAGTATGTTATACCAGTTTTAAGTTAAATCCATTCTTTTAGGCTCACACTGAGAATCTCTCTAAGAATTGACCTTGAATTTTCCTCTCAGGTCGGTGTTGGGGATTATCTGGCTTTGCTGTGAAAAGCTCTGAGGATTGTTCTAACCTAAGAACCATCAGCAATTACTGCTTTTCACAACTGGATGGTGAAAAGCAGTGTCCTCCAAATCTGATTAAATGGAATACCTCAGAGCAATTAGGAGCCTTGCTCTGCCTTCTTTGTTGGATAAGCTCCCAGAGTAGGAAGCCAGAGGCTCCCTGCTGAAGGGATCACTGGAGCCTGTCAGGCTGCAGCTGGAGATGCCCTGAGTTTTCCTCCCTGACCTCCAGCTATTTCTCTGGAGGGGAAGAGATCTATTTTAGGTTCTGCATCACATCTCCCAGTCCCGTGTGGGTGTCTGGGGTAGCCACTCTGGTGGTTGTAGTCACTGGTGTGGGGGCAGTACCGGAGATCTCCCTTGGTGGAATCTTAGCTCTTGCTCTCAGGTAGGCAGATAAATTTGGGTGCCTTAATTTAGATTGGTGAGTTGATTTTATGGTAATTCAATCAGCCCCATAACCAATAAACCTCTGTATCCACACCAGGAGCTGAACAAAAATGGGATTGTGTGAGGCACAGGGAGTTGTCTTGCATAGCTTCACAAGTGGAAATCTTTGGCATGAAGATATGTGCCCTCCTGTTTTAGTGAAGGCCAACATCCTTTCTTTAGCAATTTAATCTCCCTTTGGATGATGGAAACTTCTCAGTTTCCACATCTGGGTTGTTACTTTTATCTGTAGACAAAGGCATGTTTACCCTGTTTAAAAGCAGAATGAGAAAGTCCAGTGAAGTGTGTTCCTTGAAGGTCTGTGGCTCTGAGTCTTTGTAGCTTCAAACAACAGCTCAGAATCAGAGCTTGTGCTACGTGCTCCTGTCTGACCTTCAGCCAAAACCCCCCTCTGGTTCTCCTGATTTTCCCCTTAGAAAGAGCTGCTTGCATTAAAAGGTGCAGAATTGCAGAGGGCAGGGGCACAGTTGCTGCACAGTGCACACTTGGGGTCCTGCTAACGTGGCCTGATGTGCTGGAGACCCTGGAAGGAGCTCATGGGAATGGATGTGGATATGGAAACATGCACCAGCTATGGAAGAGGCACCAGCAGGCCACTGCAGAGACTCCTTTTATTTGGAAACCCCTCGTGTGCTGTTTTTGTGCAGTGCAGTGGGGTGGGTGGCTGCCTTTGCCTTGCTTGGGGAGTGTTCCCTGACAACTTCCATGGTGTGCTCTCCTGGGCTTTCCCACAGCCCTCAAAAATAAAACACGATAACTTATTTCCTTGACACATCTGAGAGCTCCCAGTTCTCAGACTCCCTTGGGCTTTCCACTTCCAGGCGTTCCTGCTTTGAAGAGTCTTGCAGGAACATATTTTAGAGGCCTTTGTTATGCAAAGCTGTTACTCCTGAAACAACATTGCTTTGTAGGATGTGTTTTGTTTGTGGGATATATTTATTTGCTAGTCTGTGCCATATTTTGATCTGGGGCCTGGTTTTAAAGTGTTCACAGAGTACTCTGGGCACGCTGTCCTCTGCTTTGTCCCAGCCCCTTATTCCATAGCTCTGGCTGACAGGATACTCTGAAAACAGAAGACAAACCAGGACCTGCTCTTGATTTTAAGGAATTGAAGGCACAGCTAAATAGCGGTTTATGAGGACTAAAAAATGCAGTGCCTAACCAGTGTTTACATTTGGGTGTCTCCCTCTAAACTGGGATGAAGACAGCTGGGGAATTTGGGTTGTCTCATAGCAGGCTGAACATCTTGAGTTGTCACAGAGTCAGGGTCTGAAGCAGGCATAGGTTGTGAACATCTCAAAACTTCTAGTTTTTGTGCTGATGGTCTTTTGGAATCACAGAATTAATTCAGTTGGAAAAGCCCTTTAAGATCATTGATCCCAGCCATTCCCCCAGCACTGCCAAGGCCACCACTGACCCCTGTCCCCAGGTGCCACATCCACATGGCTTTTAAATCCCTCCAGGGATGGAGAGTCCATCACTGTCCTGAGCAGCTCTGCCAGGGCTGGACAACCCTTTCCATGAAGAATCATAGAATGGTTTGGGTTGGAAGGGACCTTTATGATCATCCAGTTCCCGTCCCCTTGCTGTGGAAGATGTAGACTCACCCCAAGTAGCTGAACCTTGCCTGGTTATGTGATGTTGCCTCAAGGGTGGATCTTGGCTCCTGCAGAGGGAATTTCTCTTCACTGGAATTCTCCATGTCCCCCTGTTCCTCTCCTGCCATGCCAGATACGCTCACGGGACTCCAGCAAAAACAGTGACACTAAGATGGACCAAAACCAGCCTAGCAAGAGGATCTCCAAAGTGTGACTCTTCTTGTTTGTACCTGAGGCTCTTGTGCCACCAGCTGGTGGGCTGCAGTCCTGGATCTCATGTTCTCCACAGTCTTTGGGATGGGGACAGTGGCTGATGATGACCCTGTCATGGGTGCCTTCTTCACCTCTAGGTCCTACATCCCCTTAGCAGTGGAAATCCTACAGCAGTCTAGAAATCCTACTTCCAGCCTCAAAAGCCTGCTTTCCATGCCTTGTGCATTAAATAAATAGAGTCTCCTGGATTTCAGCTTGATTTGGGGTGCAGCTGTACGGGAAGCTGTTGGAATGAGCTAACACAGGTTTTGAGAACTTTCTGACAGGTTTTTCAACGCCCCCACATAATGAAGATTTGCCTTCTTTCCCCTTTGGAGGCACATCTCTCTAACAAGGCTACCTAAACATCCAGTTCAGACTGGGCACTCAATTAAATACCTAAATTTTAGTGAGATCAATCATACGCTTGATTACCACCAGGCTCCCCACTGCAAATGTGACCAGAAGATGCTTTGTATTTCCAAACGAGGCTGTGTCCAAGGTTCCCTGAAGCTCCCCAGTGTTTTAGGAACCTAAACATTTTAATGATCCTTTCCAAAACAAATCACAGAATCATTGAAGTAGGGAAAGGCCTCCAAGGTCATGGAGTCCAACCTGTGACCAATCCCCACTTTGTCAAGCAGACCAGGGCACTTAGTGCCTCATCCAGTTGTTCCTTGGACACCTCCAGGGGTGGGGACTCCCCCAGCTCCCTGGAAAGTGGAAGAGCTGAGATGAAAAGGGAGGCAATTTCTGTTATATAAATACTTAAAACTCAGTGATGGAAGAGAGATCTGGTCTGGGGGCTCTGCTAGGATGGATGTTGAATAAATAAGATGGAATCCCTTTCACCCACACCTTGCTCGGGCGCTGCCCTCTTCCCTCTTGGACACAGTCTGACTTTTTGCCTTCTGCTTTCCACCCAGGGAATCCAAACATTCCGAAACCTCGCCGGATCCTGCGGTCCTCCTGGGGCAGCAATCCCCACTTCCGTGGATCCTACTCCTACACCCAGGTTGGGTCTAGTGGGGCCGACGTAGAGAAACTCGCGAAACCACTGCCTTACGCCGAGAGCTCCAAAGCTCCTGTGAGTATGGCCCACGTGGGGTCTGTGGCAGTAAAACTGATGGGACATTGGGCAGCAGGTTTTTGGGGAGGGAGGTTGGAAGAGAAAATCCCTGCTTTGGCCTCCAGTAGTCTGTTTTCCCCTTTTTTTTTTTTTTTTTTTTTTTTT
>VZSE01011086.1:0-55139 GCA_013398275.1 Promerops cafer | reverse complement strand
ACATATATAATATATGTATGTGTGTGTGTAGATATATATATAAATAAATATGTAATATATATATAATACAAACATATCACTCCCAGAGTTCTCTTAAGCTGCCCGTGCTGTGGACTTTGCAAAGTGCCCCCATGACCTTGAATTCCCAGGCACGTTCTGCACTCACTCTGCAGCAGGATCCCTTCCCACAGCCCTGCAGTCCCCACCCTCCTGGCCGTTCCCTCAGCCCCTGCACTGTGTCATGTCCTTGCTATGCAGCAGCGTCACTGCAGCCACGCCTGCTGCTCCAGCACAAATATTTCCACTGGGAAATGCAGGAGTGGGAGAGAAGGAGCCTTGCTGAGGAGAGTCAGCGCTGCTCAGCCCTGCTCTGGGACGTTCTGCGCGCTCTTCTCGACGGAAGGGACCCTCCTCAGCTCATCCTGGGCTGGGAAAGGTTTCCTTTTCCTGCAGGGTTTGGGTCACAGTGGATGTGCCAATCCACCCTCCCTGTCCTCGCAGGGAACGCAGGCAGGAGTTCCTCTGTGGGTGAGGGGAGAGAGAGGGCAAATGACAAGGTAATTTAGAGGGAGAGGATGGGATTTTGGAAGAGAGATCTCCAAGAGGCAGGGCCTCTGAACCCTCTGAAGACAATGCAGGGCACATGAGCTGCTGGATGGAAATACCACCAGGAAGAAATGCAATTTTTCGCTGGGCAGGTGCTCTTGCTCCACATTTCAGTGAGAAATTTTCACAGAATCACAGAAGGCTTTGGGTTGGAAAGGACCTTAAAGCCCATCAAGTCTCACCCCCTGCCATGCTCAGGGACACCTTCCATGATCCCAGGTTGCTCCAAGCCCTGTCCAGCCTGGCCTTGGACACTTCCAGGGATCCAGGGACAGCCACAGCTTCTCTGGGCACCCTGTGCCAGGGCCTGCCCACCCTCACAGGGAAGTATTTCTTCCTAATATCTAATTTAATTCTCTCCTCTTTTAGTTTTAAACTATCCCCATTGTCCTATCACTGTCTGTTTAAAAAGCTGCTCTTTTCTCACAAGCTCCCTTTAACTACTTCCAGTAATGCAGCACCTCCTGGTCCACAGAATGACAGTCCCTGCTCCCGCTGTCAAAAAGAGTGTTTTTCTTTTTTTTAATTTCACATCCCTTCCTGCCAGTGGCTGTCATCTCCAATCCCCAGGGGGACATGGGTGGTGGCAGCCCCTCTGGAGCCCCATGCCTGCCTGGTAGAGGCTGTTTGCTTTTGAGAGCCACAAGTGCTGCTGCTCTGACCAAACACAGGCTTTAGATGCTTGATCGTAGCACTGGCCCTTTTCCAGGCAGTCAAAACCCCTGGTAGCATCAGCCATATGATAAATTTGGCAGCTTCTCTGCATAGTTTGAATCATTCATGGCAGGGCAAATATATTCTTTGCTGGATTTTTTTTTTTTTTTTTCCCCTGACATAGGCAGTTTCTGGCAAATCTGCTCTCAATTTTATCCCTTCACATGTGATTATTCAGCTTTCTTCACTGATGGGTTTGGGCAGGGAGCTGGACTCGATGATCCTACTGGATCCCTTCCAAATGGAGATATTCTGTGATTCTGTGTGGGATGCCATCAAAATGTTGAAATCCCTCTCATGTACCTGGCAGGGAACTTGACCCTCTGGGCTGTCTCTGGTTTAATCTGGTGGGATTCTGTGATGTCCATGTCACATTAGCTCTCCAGCAGGTCCTTCAGTGCCATGAAACACAAGATATCTTTCCAACCCCTGGCTCTGCTTTATCCTCTGGCCTCATTTCACCTCAGTACCAGGGCAAGAGCAGAGGTGGTCGTGGATTTCTGGATGCAAGGAGACCACAAATCATGCAAATTTTAATGATTTCCAGGTCGTTAGTGCAGGAGTGGAGGAGGGATGGTGGCCTGGAGCAGATCTTGCTCTTGTGGAGGTGAGAGATAAATTGGATACTGGGGAAGAAATTTGGGAGGGGGAGATTTTCCCAATCCCTGCATGGATGGAGAGTATTCTGAGCACCACCAGGGTTTTGAAAGGAGGTAGAGAGAGAAGGAAAGGTGCCTGGTGTGGCTCACAACTCCTAATTAGAGGGAGATCTGAGCTAGCCACAACTGAGAGACACAAAACGTTGGGAGAGATCAGGATCAGTGGGCTCTGATATGGGAATGCTCACAGCCATCCCTCCCAGAGATCAGAACAACTGTCAGGTTTTTATTTATTTCCTTTGGAGCTGATTTTTCCGCAGCTGAGTGCTGCATTTTGGGCCTCTATTGAACTGCAACTCTCTAAGATCAGAGCCCTCCAGGAGCTGGAACTATTTTCTTCTTAGCTCAGAGTCATTAAGGAGGAGGATAAAGAGGAGGAGAAGGACACGAAAAATGAAATTGTGCACCTCATCAGTGAGAGTCAGTTGGTGCCACATCACCAGCCACAGGTGACCAGGGACAAGGGTGGTGTGGTCCCTGTGTGAGCCAGCCTCTGTCTTTACACACCTGAGCAGATATTGCTGCTTGCTTTGCATGAAAACCACATGATCCAAAGAGAAAACAAGGAGGAATTTATGGAAAACAAAAAAAGGAGAGAAAAAAAAAAAGTTTTCTTTCTGAGTAACTGTGTATGTACACAGAGAATATGGAAGTGCTTATATCATAAACATCAATTACAATAAATAAGACCATTTTTCGTATCCACTGGGGAGGCGGCGAGGATATATTAGCATAAAAGTGACTCAGTCTCTAAGTCTAGATGCTTCTGAGTGCACCACTTTCATTTTCCACTTTCAATGGCAAATTTCACTTCCAGTCATCAGCATTTTTTCCCTAGCTGATGATACTTGCACACTTTTTTTTTTTTGTTTTTTTTTTTTTTTTCTGAGAGAGTGAGAAAAATCCAGCCGAGGGCGGCATTTTTGGTTAACTTTCTCCATTTCCGGGGTAAATGCTCTTTGTGCCCTCAAATGGCTCCCAGACCCTGCTGAGGCTGGAAATGTGAGCTTGGTGTCACCCATGTGGGGTGTCCTGGAGAGGGGAGTCACAACCAGCTCCTGCTGTGCTCCACGGATTCCTCTCCTCCCTCCTGGCGCCCACCTTGGTGAGACTCAAATAAATACTGGGATATCAGGGTGGGAGGGTCTTCCCCTTGGAAACACATCTCTTGACCTTGGTGCCCTTTCACTTTTGATGATGGGGAAGATGTAACAAAAAGCTCTGACCAGCCAGAGCAAATCTGGGTGATGAAAGCTTAAGTCATCCCTGATTTATGAGCACTGCCAGGGTGCAGGGTGTGCCGATCTCCAGAGCACATCTGAAATGAAACAACAGGGATGTTCTCCCCCTGATTGTATACAAATCAAAACCAGCAGGGGGGAAGAGCAGTTTTACTTCTTTTATCATTATCTTTTTAATATTCTGGACGGCAGCCAGTGTTTCTCAATGAAGTGTCTTTAAAACTGTGCCCAGCCAAGTCTGGCTGTTTGAGGAGTGTATGAACAGCTGCTCTGAGGCCTGATAAGAGCTGCTGCTTCCGAGGCTCTTCAGAGCCTCTAATCTGGTTGTTTCTCTCCAGGAGAAAATGCAAAGCTCTGCCCTCTGCACGTCGTGGAAGAAGGGATGGCATTTCTCACCGTAGCCTCAGAGGAATTCCACCTAAGACAGAAAAACCCATCTCCTAGAGCTGGAAGCCTCACAAAGATGGGATCTATTTTCCAAAGGGTCGTAGGACTGAGGAATTAATAACTTTGGAGGTGTCAAATTCAGTCCTTTGCTCAACACTGGGCCAATATCAAGTTGCCCAGGGTCTTGTTCTGGGTATTTTCAGCCATCTCCAGGGTGCTGAAGCACGGACAGAAGACTCCCCAACTAATTAAAGCTGAAAATTAGTATGTTTATTCAACGCTGGACACATGGGGGATTGCTCCCCAAAGACGTGTGTAAATTTCCAAAGCTTCAGCTTCTCCTATATCTACAAAAGTCATGCATATTCTGAAACACCTGTACACATCCATCACCTGTCTCTGCCCATTCCCCTCTCCGTATTAAAATGAACTGAATGTTCATTATGGCTACGTCGTTCTCTCCTTTAATTGGGTCAGTGGCCATTTGAAATGGGTCAGTGGTCTTCTGAAGATGAAGTAAGTAGCCTTCCTCTTCACTTTGTCTCACTGCCAGGACTACTTGACCCACTGGTCATGATCCAATTTTCTTATCCTAACATTAATTAGCTAGAAACCAGGTGTATTTACAATGTATCTATGGTTCTTAATTTTATATAATGCTCTATACACTCCCTAGTGCTTCCCCAAATACTACCAAGCTAAAATACACGATGTGCTGTTCTTGCTTTAGCTAATTCTAGCTAGTCTAATTAATCCTTGCCAACTTCTAATTCTCTTGCTCAGCTTTTGGTTAATAATTACCTCTTGATAGCTAGATTCTTGGTTTTTAAGCCCCTTAAAACCCCGTAACTTACTCCTTTTCTAACGAAACTTTAAACTTCTAATTTTCCTGTATCAGTGTAGCTGCACAGCCCTTCTGGATCCCTGGTCCAGGGCTGCACAGGACTCAGAGGAAATACTTTTTATTTGTTTCTAGTGGGAATTCCCCTTGTTGGATGTTGATCCCATCACCTCTGAGGGGAGCCTGGCTCTGTCTTCTCTGCACGCCCACTGTAGCAGTGCAGCCAGATATCCACCCAAAACCTTCTTTTCTGTGGAGTGGATGAACCCAGCTCCCTCAGCACCTCCTTGAGTGCATCCTCCAAACTCCTGAGCATTCCTGTGGCCTCTGGACTCCCTTGTCCAGGTCACTCTGCACGGCAGCCTGGCCTTCCAGCAAAGTGGCATCCTTACCCAAACTGTCCTTTTCCAGGGAAATCTCCTAGAGATCTGCTCTCCTCCAGGATGCAAGCCCACATGTCTCCCCTGGATGGGGAAGCATAATACTGGTTTAATTTTCTTTTAATTGATTAATTATTTACAGCCTCTGCAAACGCTAAGGTCCTTTCACTTTCCTTTTTGTCTCCTTTTCTTTTCAATCGTGCTGATATTCTGGCTGCTCTGTTTGATCTGACACTCTCAAAGCAAGAGGTTCACCCAGATCCTCTTTCAACCTGCCTCAGAATGAGCTCCAGAGCTTCTCCTCCTTTTGTTCTGCACTCGGCCGAGAGATTCCAATTTCATTTGAAGATATTTCAAAATCCTTTTTCAATTATTTTGGTACTTTATCCCTCCATTAGATATTACCTCTTGAAGAAACCTAGGGTTTGGAATATTTTTAATCTCTGTTATATATTTCTAACCTAATGCAATTACAGATTTTGTTGGGTTTTTTTTGTTTTTCTATTTACTTAAATTATTAGAAGATATAAACTAATTCTGAGTTGTGTATGTTCATGTCTGTTCATTCTGTCTGCCCATGACTTTTTTCCCCCCTGTGTTGGTAGAGGTATTTTCAGGAACACATTGACACAAACACCAATTTCTTGTCTAAAATAAATAAACAAACAAACTCTTTTACTTTGCACTTGCCTGTCGCTTTGCATTTTGCTATTAAACTGCCCATTGCCCCCATGGAAAAAAGTATTGGATTTAGAGAAGTTGGAATGTGAGATAAAATGTACAGTATCCATATGCTGATGGCCTTTGAAATTCCTCTCCTGTGACATTATTTCCTCTCTATTACCTGTTCCTCTTCCACTTTTCTTTCCCATATAGTCAATATTGACTTCCTTTATAAGGGTTTATTTGTGTTTACAGCCTTGTTTCCACATTCAGCAGTTTATCCTGAAAAAGTTCCCCTCCCTCTAAGCTGTCACGGGATAAGGTAAAAGGTGGAACAAAGGTTTGATAACAGGTGGAATAAACAGAGAAGAAGCAATAAAATGTATGATTAAAGTAATTTCTGACACTGGACAAAGTTTATTAGGTCCCACAATCATCATGGTTTTCCAAGAAGACCTGGGAAAAAATGTGAATAGGTTGGTGAGAGTTTGGTGCCAACCCTTTGTTATTCAGGGCAGTCTAAGCTAATTGTGAATATTTGTGTAAGAAACATCTGGATATTGGATCAGCAGCTGGTGAATCTAATGCTGAGGTGGTCGTGCAGCCAGGAGAAGGCAGCAGCATCCAGGGAAGGGCTGCTGAGCCTTTGTGAATGGCTGGAATGGGAACCTCAGCTCTGGGGTCAGAAAGGCCAAAAAACAAAAATGGTGGGGATTGCTTGGAAAGGAATTGTGAATAAAGAAAAATATCATTATTCCATGTGCATGATGGTGTTATGATTGTAATAACATCCCTGGAGGAGCTGCTACTGAAATAGTCAGGTTATCTTTGGCCACGTGTTCCTAAAAAAGAGGAAACAGACCTAGAAAAGGTCAAAGGAAGGAAGGAATTGAGAGGTCTGGGGAAACCTCCTGTTCAGGTAGGCAAGGATACACATCCCTGGAAGTGTTCCAGGCTGGACAGGGCTTGGAGCAACCTGGGATGGGGAAAGGTGTCCCTGCCCATGGCAGGGGGGTGGAATGGAATGATTTTTAAGGTCCCTCCCATCACAAACAGTTCTGGGATTCTGGGACAGGATTCCTTCATTGGAAAAGGGATGGTGAGGCTGGACATGATGGTTTATAATTTGTAAATTAATTACACACATCCATGGACAGCAGATGGGAAGCAGTTACTGCCATGGGACAGCTTGGATCCTGAAAGTAGACGTGGGATGAAAAAGGAATTAGAAATGAGGCCCATTGGTGACCCCTTCTTTGCATGCCCTGAGTGTCAAAATCCAATTCCTTGGTTTAAAGAGAGGTTGGAGTGAGAGAGACCTCTCAGGCTGTCAGGCAGGTTCTTCTCTCTGCTAATAAATCCCTCCAAAATAAATACCTAAGTGAAAAGGGTCAAAAAAATAACTGAGCTGGCCAATATCCAGCAGCAAAAATAGCTGAGGGGGCCCTTGGTAAAATGTAATGCAAAGAGAATGGGTGCTAAAAATAAAGTAAAAAATTAAATAAATTGCTGGAAAAGAGGAGAGGAGAGGAGAGGAGAGGAGAGGAGAGGAGAGGAGTCCTTTCCTTTCACTTCAGGTTCCTTTGGGTCGGTGGCAGATGCCTCAGCACATCATTTTCTCCTTTGCAAAACAGGTGCAAAATCTCTGGACAATACTTTAAGCTCAGCAGGACTTGCCAAGTCAGGCAGAAAAACTTTTATTTTTAAGGGCAGACAGCATATTTTGATAATTGAGCCTGACCTCCTGTATAAGCAGGGCAGGAGAGCAAATTTTTACATCAAACCCATTACTTTTCCCTCAGCCAGACCATGCACTGTAAAATAATTCTCTCTTTTCTCCCAAGTTTTGCATTTCAACCCCCCTGCCCTCACAATTTTGAGAAAATTTGCTCTGCTTGTTAATAACTCCCTGTGCTCATTTTGCTTTTAATTTTAAGTTTTTAAATTCTTCATCTCCCTGCCAGTGGATTTTCTGTTCCTTTGCCTGCTGAGTGACAGAGTCCTGCTTCCCAGATCCCGAGAGGCTGGGATCAGTTGGAGCCTGTGAGACTCTCAGGAATAACACTGTGCCAGGGCAAAGATGATCATTTAAGGCAAAGATGATCATTTAGAGGAAAGATGATAATTTAGGGCAAAGATGATCAGTTAGAGGCTGATTGGAGAAAGTGGAGACTGGAAACGAAAGTTAAATCACATCTCCTGCTACATTAATCAACAGGGGTGTGCTTATTCCTTTTCACAGGCAGTTTGTTGGCACAATTATTCATCTTTGCTCAGTTTGAAAAGCTGGAGGTGGGATGAATACCTGTTGTGCAACCAGAAATAGATGGCCAAGTCACAAAAATTGAAAAAAACCCAATTTCTAATTCCTTGGGAGTGTGTTGTGGAGAAGAATAAAGCCCTGTCCAGCCTGGCCTTGGACACTTCCAGGGATCCAGGGGCAGCCACAGCTTCTCTGGGTACCCTGTGCCAGGGCTCAGCACCCTCACAGGGCAGAATTTCTTCCTAATATTCAATCTAAACCTGCCCTCTTTCAGCTTAATGCCATTCCCCCTGGGCCTGTCACTATATCTACTCATCTAAAAAGTTGCTCTCCCTCTTTTTAACAAGCTCCTTAAAAAAAAAAGGTGAGAGCAAACACGTGGGACAGTACAGAGTATGGAATGATGCAGCTCACAGGAGCCTCAGAAGCCTCAAACTCCATCCTATCTGAAATGCCACCCGTGATAAATATCTGCCTGGACTCCAGAGGTGGAGAATCCACATCCTAGCTGGGCAAGTGATTTCAGTAATGGAATATTAGGACACTCATTATTGATTTCTGCATCACTTATGTGGTGATTCAGCAGCTGCCCTGAACATTTTGGGTAGTCTGAGGAGGATGTGGGACACAGGCCCATGGGTGCTTTGGCAAAGAGAGCACAGAGAGTGTTAGAAGGATAAATTCTACACATATTTATCTGTGGTTATGTGCAGATCTGAGTAGACATATCTATGAATGCAAATATATCAATATACACCTATATAAAAACACATTTATACCCTGTCAACCCCCTTCCCCTGTCCCCTAAAGCTTTAAGAAGCAGCATTTAAGCTTGAAACCCTGAAACAGCTGAGAAATGAGAGCCCCACGGCAATCAAATGAAATTGGATTTGCACCGTGAATCATCTGCTGAGGACTGCAGTAATAAACACACATAAAACAATGGCAATTTACTCACATATTAACAAGCATGCTGTCGAGGCAGCAAACCTTTTAAACCCATAAAACCACCTTGCTGTGAGGAAAACAGGGCTACCCAAGGGCATTCCCTTTTCCCAAGGGTGTGTGGAGAAATTCCAATTTCCAACTTGCAAATGAGGAAGAGCTTTTGGGATACCTGTGCCTGAGTAAAGTTTGGCTCTTTGTTCCTGTTGGTATATGCTGGGTTTAGGGATTTGGGGGGGTCTTTTCTTGTGTTCCTGTCAGTTTTGTGCATTTCAAACACCTCCTGCAATTTTTGGGGATGGGAAGTCTCCACTGACAAGGAGAAAGACCATGGTGTTGCTCTCCTAATGATTCCAGCTGAGGCCCCTGGATGGGGCTAAGATTTGGGACCTTCTCTTTCCAAAAGCACTCTCCTGCCACAGCTGAACCCAAATTCCTGATCCATCTGCTGTTCTGTCAGGCTTTAAAGCAACCATGGATCTGCCAGGGAAGAGCAGAGGGGTTTGGACAGGCAGTGCTGTGCCTCTCAGCAGTGCTGCTGCCACTTAATTATGGTCACATTTCAGTGAGATTTATGAATCATCTATAGCCCTGAGGGAATTCTCCTTTTTAATTTTTTTTTTTTTTTTTTTCATCCAGAAAGCAGCAGCTGTGGAGGAAAGAAGAGTAAATTTTCAGCACAGGAGCTGTATCAGGTCTTGATTTTTTGTGATAATCCAAAATTGCTTTCTTTTAGTGAGATTTTTAGCCATGGTGAGCTGGACTTAAATGGGCTGAGTCCCTCCTTGCCTCAGTCTTTTTGAAGACTGAGGAGAGAAGTGAAGAAAGTCCAGCAATCTCCAAACTGCGTGAAATGTCCTGCTTGAGGCTGTATTATAAAAACTTAAATTGGAGATCTGGACACAATAAATGCCAGATAATGTTCTCAGAAAGTGCATAAAACCTATTTTTGATGCCTACACCCTTCCCTCAAACCCCAAGACATCTGTTATCCACCAGCATTGCACACAGGAAATCTTTACATTTGGGCAAGTTTGGTTTATTGAACTGAACAGAACTGAACATTTTTGCTATAAACATTTTTTTTTTTTTAATGGCCTTCTGGGACTTCAGTGTCTTTTACACTCTCTGATTTGTCCTTCCTGGCCTCTTGGCAGGACTCTGTGTCCCAGGATGTCACAGGGGCTGTCCTGGGATGTCACAGGGGCTGGGTGGTGTGGTCCATCCTGATCTGACTTTTGGTGATGAGTTCAACCACAGTAAATATCTTGTGTCCTCTTTTCCCAAGAGAAGAGGAGGGCTCAGACTTTCAGTTTCTCTCTGTTCTTTGCCCAGCATTTACTTACCCAGCTCCCAGGTCCTTCTGCCACCATCCTGAGCCAGTTTTGCCCATCAGGTTTTCTGTCCTATTTCCTGACGTGTGCAGATGTCTTGGATAGCCTAGAATGGCTCAAATGGCATGAAATGCCCACATTAAATCCAGAACTTTTTTTTTTCCTCTAATGGAATTTAAACATGTCTCATACACAGACACCTCATTGGAATGGAGATGTTTTAATCCATGAGCTGAACCCCACAGAAGGTACCAAAAAAACCCCCAAACCTACTTGTCAGTGACCTTAGTGTCACTCTGTGTGTTGTCACTCTCCAGGGAGGGACACTTAGAGGTCTGAAAGTGGAAAAAAAAAATGGAAACCTTTACACAGGATGGCTGAAGGTTCTTGGGAAACCTCTGGGGCGACTCCAGTCCCAGCTACAATCCCTGTCCTACAAAAAGATTGTAAAAGTTTGTTTGTTGAGGGGATGGTTTTCAATTCCTGAGTGGCAAAAGAAATTTCCCAGCAGGAACTGGCACACAGGGATGGCAAAATCTTTTGACCTCAATGACTTGATGTCCATTTGGGACTAAACTTGGGTTTTTTTCTCTCAGTTTTGCCTATGGGCAGAGAAATGCAGGGTGCAATTTTGGCATGGATGGGCTGCCAGCGTGCAGAGGGAAGGGACACAGAGAGGGCTGGACCCTCCCAGAGCCTGGGTCACTCTGAGTCCCCTCTCTGGCCACGGGAAATTCAGAAGGAACAGAGGGAAAGAAAAAGCCAACAGTGAAATATGCCTTGAAATATCCTCCCAGCTGACAGCTATTGCTGCCTCAGGGATTTCTCAGCTCAGAGATTATATAAATGTTTCCAACTGCCCTTGATGGGTTTATCTGTCACCAAGGCACCTAATTGCTGTTCTAACCCCTACAGACAGATGCAATAGCTCGTGGTGATGAGTTCCACCGTTCAAAAATGAGCCATGTGAGGAATTACCTTGCTCGCTTCATTTTGATAATTGGGTTTGATGTCACTTGTTCTTGTACCATGAGGGGCAGTGAACACTCATTCACTGCTTGTCTTCTCCCCAGCACTCCTGGTTTTACAGACCTGACTTCTCAGTCATCAGGATGCCATTTGATTTAAATGTTCCTTGGATGGAAACGATCCTGTAACTTTGGTCCATTCTAAGTCCATTCTACCCTTTTTGAACTGAATAATCACAAAAGCAAACAGGAGTCAAATTATGCATATTCAGAGGTGCAAAGATATTTTCAAGGTCATTCTCAATCTCCTCCATTCTCCATTTCTTCCCTCAAATTCCCCAAAGTAATTTTCACCTCTGACTCCTATCAAATATTGATCCAGTGTTTTCATGTTAGATCTCCTTTTGATTTTCCCTTTTGCCTTTCCCTTTCCAGTCTCAGATATGCATAATATAGATAAGGATCACAGACTGGTTTGGGTGGGAAGGGACCTGAAAGCTCATCTCATTCCACCCCCTGCCATGGGCAGGGACACCTTCCATGATCCCAGGGTGCCCCAAGCCCTGTCCAGCCTGGCCTTGGACACTTCCAGGGATCCAGGGGCAGCCACAGCTTCTCTGGGCACCCTGTGCCAGGGCCTCACCAGAAGGCCTGAAAAGAATTTTTCCTAATATCTGATCCAAACTTGCTCTCTAGATGTGGCTGGTGCACTCCCTTCATGCCTGTGTGTCATGAAACTGAGAGTGTCCTCTCCTGACTTGCTTTTATCATTAATTCTTCCAAATGGGGAAGATTATCCTTGTGAAATTGCAAAAAAGAGTCATAGACAAATAAGCAAGAGTGGATAATTTTCAGGATTTTCTCCCTCCCTCCTTCATCCCCGATAACCCTTGTTTTAAAAATGAGACACAGCAACATTTTAGACAGGTTTGTGCATGTATTTGGTACAAACAAACAAAAATATGTGCATTCTGTTTCATAGAGCTTACATCAATCTGGCAGAACCTGAAACACAAAACAGAAATACTCTGGCTAATAAATACATCTGGGGATGAAAAATAAAAATCTATACATAAAAAATTCCAATGTTCTGCTAAAGAAAATGTACACTTATATACACACTGTAAACAATAGTAATGCAACCCAGCTGCAGCCTAGCTCAGGCTGACAGGGACCTTCCTTCCCTCATGGACTTGGGAGAGTCCAGTGGCACAAAAACTCATTTTCCTCCCTCAACCCTTGGTTCCTTGAAGCAGCAAGGTCTGACAATGCAACTGTGACGCGGAGCCAGTGCGATGAGGTGGGATCTGATGGATAACTGAGGTGCAGGTGCTTTGGGAAATGGCCTGCCTGGAAAATTTGCTGGAACAGGGCCATTCCCTCAGCTGGTCACACCCTTGTGGATCCAGGGAAATCTGTGGGATCGGACTGAATTCACCTCCTGAAAGTCTGAGCCCGTTTTTCCAAACTTGGGAGAGCTCGGAAATTAAGGGATTCAAGGAGAAATGCTCAATTCCAGACACTCAGGTCATATTTCATACAAGATTTTCCTTCCTCCCTGCCAGCAAAGACAGCCTTGTCTCCTCTAAATGAAGCTCTGCATGAGCAGCCTTGGAGTCCAGTCCTGGCACTGCTTCTGATGCAAGATGCCAAATGAAAGCAGGGTGAAAACCAAGTGTTTTGCCTGAATGCAGCACAGCAGAACTCAAGGCTTTCCTACAGCACCTTCCAGGGCATCTCTTGGGGCCAGATCAAATACAGTGAGTAACTGAGCCAGAATTTGGGCATTTGTGTGTGTGTGTCATGTGTGAGCTCAAAAAGACTTTATTTTCTCCCTTGTAGGTCTGTAAACACTTGGGATGGAGAGGCAGCAAACCTCCAGACTAATCTTTTTCCTTCTCCAAAAGATTTCAAGGGGCTGGAGGCTGTAAATATAAATATTTCAAAACTGGAAAAAAAAAAAGAAAAAGAAAAAGTATATTGAAAAGATCAGGGAGAAGTGTAAGCAGTAATACCAGCTCATTTGTGGGAATGCACTGCTTGCCAGCATTTGCTAAATCTTCATTTACAGAGGGATGTTTGCCCATGCCTGGTATTTTGGGAACGACACATTTATATAAACACAGTGAAGTGTGCATGTCTGTCTGTCTGGTCATGGATGCACTCATGGACTGTCCTTTCCCTGGTCCCTTCTCTGCCACATTCCCAGGATCCCAAAAACACCCAGGAAACCAGTGGCAGTCTCAGTCCTCACACTACAAAATGACTTTGTGTGTCACCCCATCGTCACTGTAAGGTCTCACTTCCCTTCAAAGCCAAATAAACAGGGGAAAAAAAAAGATCTATTTCCCCACAGAAGTTCCCATGGGGTGTTGGGAAGTCCCCTGCTTTGGTAGGGCAGAGCTGGCAACCTCGGGCTGGTTTTGCAGATGCTGGAGAACCTGCAGGTGGTTGTGAGTCTGGGTTCAGTGTAAGTGCTGGGATTTGCTGCTGGGAGGAAAATATCTGGACAAAATCTGCTGGTATTTGTGCAATAATTGGTCCAGTTTGTCCTGCATCAAGTAAAGGGTGTTGAGACAGGGCCAACTCCAGATATCTTGTCTCAATATGCACTGCACAAAAGAGTAAAAAAAAATAAAAAAAGTCCAGCTTCCCACCTGTTTTGTTTTCCTTTAAAGCAAATCAGAACACCAGAAAGAAAGGTGACATTCTCCTTGCTGTGCCTGGGAGCCTTTCATCTTCCTTTGGCAGCCACCCCTGGGGGGATGAGCCGGATGTGCTGCAGGCACTTCCATGAAAGGCTCCTCGTGGGTCCGAGGGGCAGTGCTGATGTGGAGTTTCCACCCAGGACACGTTCAGTGCCATGATTCCACCCCTCAGGACTCCACATTCCTGTTCTTTAGTTCCCTGGGTTGAGGCACATCACCTCAGATCCGTCCTCTGCCTCCATCACCTACGTGTCTCCTGCTCACGGCTTAACCTGATGGTCACTCCCTGGGTGTCATTATCTGAAATTTGATTAAACCACTCTGAAGTTTGAAACCAGTGCCTGCAACCCACGGCCAAGTAGAGTTTGGGTGAGCATTTCCTGAGCTGCCTGGTCAAGGTGGGCTTGCCATGGCTTCAGCTCCTTGAGTTTCCTGGAGGAGGCCGTGGTGCCCTCCTGAGGGGTGCTCACACTCTGGGACTGTGAGCAGGGTAAAATCCCACTTTAATTGTCATTACTTTTGACACAACCAGGGCAATTGTTGGCAGCCACCACAAGTTTGATGTATCAAGCATGTGGGAAGTCCCTTGGGAGAAGGATCATGAGTGTGACCCTGACTGGGGAGAAGATCCCTCTACTTTAGGGAGCTCCAACTGCACCTCAGCTCCACTTCAGCTTGGACTCAATGGCCAGTAGAAATGCAAACTTCCAAACTCAGCCATCCCACCTTTCCTGAGCCACAGCACAGGCTGGCTGAGGACCCGCATTACAGAATCACAGAATCATTACCTTTGGAGAAGACCTCTTGGATCATGGAATCCGGCATTTAACCCAGCACCACCCCATTCACCATCAAACCATCTCCTCAAGGGCCACATTCGCACGTCTTTTGAACACTTCCAGGGATGGTGACTCCACCACTGCCCTGGGAAGCCTGGTCCAGTTCCTGATCACCCTTTGAGTGAAGAAATTCTTCCTAATATCCAGCCTAAATCTTCCCTGGCACAACTTGAGGCCATTTCCTGTTGTCCTGAGTGAAGCCCCTGGGATGCATTTTTATCCTGCGTTTCTTGAGAAAAACAGCGCGAGCAAAGAAGGGGACAGGAAAGTTTGGGGATGACTGACACCAAAAGGAGCTGGCTTCTCTGTGTGCCACAGATGGATGTTCACTAAAGCAAGGTGGGCTGCAAGTGTTCCACTGGAAAGGGAAATGAGAAATGCTTCACAGGATGGAATTAGAGGAGAGAGACCTGCACACCCCCTGGCAACAGCACACACATCTGGAATACTCCTCTGGCCTAAAACCAGGTGATATGGAAGGGCCAGAGCTGTGGCCACTGCAGAGATGATGACTGAGAGCTGGGATCCCTCCACCTTGCTTGGGAATTCCCCACTTTGCTCTCCCTCCAAAGCCAAGGCCTCGTCTGGACGTCCTGTTCAGGACCTACAAGCTCCCAACCCACCCACATAAAGGATCAGCTGCCAGCTACTGCTTGGCAGTGTCCTTCCTGGATGCTGCCTCTGGATGGAAACATGACCACATGTACTAAGGCAGGGTTGGCAACTTTTGGGATTCAATCTTTCATTTAGATTTCACCGTGGTGTTTTTAAGGCAAAGGAGACATCCTGGTTTCCCTTAATTGCACAGCTTCTTCCAAAGCCAAAGACACCCATCCACCAGAGGAGACAGCTCTTGCCCTAAGGTCATAGCCACACCTTCTCCTCCTGCTGTGGCTTGTTAGAATGGGATTTGCCATTGGCTCTAATTTGAGGAACCCAAAATCCCACAGAAGGGGCTGAGCTCCACGTGGGGGATGCTTGGATAACCTTTGGGCAACTGCATTTAATACCTGATCGCTGCTTCCAGCCTGCCTGACAGACCCACGGGTGGTATCCCTCCATGTTTCTGCTGGATACCTCTAAAGAAACCATCGACAGCTGCCCCAGAGGCTTCAAATATCTGTTTCTCTCAGCCCACAGCAGTCTGTTAAGTCATGGGTTTGGTAGTCGATGGTTTCTGTGAAATCATGAGGGATCCCGATGGAGACAGACTCCACCTCTGTCTTGTAGGTGGCTGTGGCCCCCCCTTTGCTGGAGCCACCCCGGATTTTGTTAGAAAGGCTGTTCATCTTCTCCTTCAGCTGGGTGGATGCTGGTTTCTGGAAAGGGGTGAGCATTTTCCAGCCCTTGAAGCTGAGCGTTCGCCTCTTACTGGCTCTCTCCTGGAAGGAGGAGTTAAATATGAAGGAGCTGTTCAGGGTGTTAATCCTGGGCCTTAGGTCAGTCTCTGAGTCCTGCACCGAGCTGTTGATGGAGGCCCCTCTCCAGTGGTGGTCGTAGACCCTCCAGATGGGCCGTGGCCGCCGGTGGCACTGGCACTTGAGCAGCCGGATGAACGCGCGCTTGAACTCCTTGCTGGAGCACGGGTAGATGATGGGGTTCACGCAGCTGTTGAAGTATCCCAGCCAGAAGATGATCTTGAAGACGATTTCTGAAGGCTTCAGGGATGGGAAGAAAGAACCTTGGGAGAGATTGAAAGAAATACGGTTAGAGGAAGTGGAAGTGGAAGGATGTGGCAGAGTAAGGTGGTAAGGGTGGTGGTCAATCCAGTCTGGAAGAGATGAGATGTGTAAAAAAGGCTGATGGTGTGGTGGTGGTGAGGCCCTGGAACATGTTACCCAGAGAAATTGTGTCTCCTCACCCCTGGAACTGTCCAAGGCCAGGTTGGATGGGGTTTGGAGCAACCTGGCCTAGTGGAATGTGACTTACAGGTAATTTACTGCCTCCAGACTTACAGACTTCAGCATAAAAGTATGGCCACAGCCCTGTCACCTGCACTGGGGGAAGACCAACACCCCTTCACCTCCTCCTCTCCTCCTCTCACGTATTTTGGGTCATCAGTGTCACACACGCTCTGTTCAGATTCTGTGGTGATGCTAAGGGGGGCTGTTAAAGTGGGCTCAGATAATATCCACTGCCCCAAAGCTTGTCCTTGATACTTTAAAACACTTTTTTCCACCCAGTCCCTCCTTAGGTTTCTGCAGAGTTTCCCAGTGGTTTTCTCAGAGAAAAAGCTGGAGATATATTTTTTTTCTGAGCCAGAAGATGTCAGTGTTGCTCCCACATGGATTCAGAACAGCATTCCCCACTTGGATCTGAAATAACTTTCTGACTCAGCCTTAATTTCTTTTAATTTTAGCTCCAGATGACAAATCATGCCACCATGTGACTGAGCGTTAATTTGTATTTTAGTAAATAGCATTAACTCCAGATATCATTATTATTTTCCCTTGCCTCCTAAGCCTGGTGTCAAAACAGTAAAACAGGTGCCAGGAGCCAGAAATTCATAACTGACACTACATAAAAACTCCCAGGGCTGTTTGCTGGAGGAAAACCATCCTCCAGGAAACTCAGAGAATTGGTTCCAGCAAAGCTTTCATACACCCATCCCTAAAAAGTGGAGACATTTCAGCCAGACTCAACATTAGGTACGTGGGCAGCTCCATCACGGGTATGTGGGAGAAGACAGACAGATCCCAGCATTTTATGGTGGTTGGGCAGGGAAAGCAGCTTAAATATCTGCTGAAGGCCCACCCAGGGCAGGCAGGAGCTCAGGCTGGCTGTCAGTGTGTGCTGAAGGGGGCATGGAATAAGGACAGTGAGCAGGACTGACATCTCTGTGCTGGGAAGACTCAGGGTCTCTCTGGAAATGAAGATATTTGGAAATGGAAATGAAGATATTTGCAGCTTAATGAGCAGCTGCTGGTGGTGCAGCCCGTGGCTTTGAATGGAGCAATGATCATGGAATGGTTTGGGTTGGAAGGGACCTGAAAGATCATCTTGTCCCAAACCCCCTGCCATGGGCAGGGACACCTTTCACTAGCCCAGGGTGCTCCAAGCCCCGTCCAACCTGGCCTTGGACACTTCCAGGGATCCAGGGGCCGCCACAGCTTCTCTGGGCACCCTGTGCGAGGGCTCCTCACCCTCACAGGGAACAATTCCTTCCCAGTATCCCATCTAACCCTGTCCTCTCTCAGTGAGAAGCCATTCCCCCTTGTCCTGTCCCTCCATGCCCTCACGAATAGTCCCTCTCCACCTGCCCTGTCAGCTCCCTTAACACAGGGCTCAGCTCTGTAGAGGCAATGACCCCACCTTGGCTGTTTTAGATTAAAGGAGTTCATTCTCTTGGGGACAGTGCTGAGATTTACAGGCTGGCTCTGGGCTACTGGAATCACTAATTTTAATTTTAACCCCATCAGAAACACTTCCCTAAGTGACAGCCAGGAGCTCTGAACCACCCCAGTGGTGCTGGGGCCATCCCCCTTTGCCTTCCACATAACATCTCCAGTCTTCATCCCACCATGGCTTTGACCATCTCCCTTTTCCAACAGTGCCCCCAGCCCACCCCCCTGGACCTACAGGAACCATGGACGTGTCAGGAAATGGGACCTAGGAAGGTGAAGGACTTCTCAGAACATGCAATCCTGCTTACTCCCTTGCCAGGGAGAGGTTTCCTGCCTCCGTTTCCCCACAGAGAAAGGGTTAATTACCATGAACTCTTCACAGTGCTGCTGTGAACCCTGTTTGCAGGGTTCTCAGAGGAGCTGCAGCTCTGTGGAGTATTTTTTAGCTTCAAGAGAGAGGAAAAGAAAACAAAAAACTATGGTAACAAAGCAAATAAAAGAAGGGTCTCTTTTTAAATTCGACTGGTAATTACTGCTTGAGCCAGGCTACTTAAGAGATTGGTGCTTGCCTAAACAGCCTGATGGTTGCTAAAATAATAACTTCTAGCTGGTGTTTAGCAGTTCAGGGCACAATGCAGTTTCTGTGCTTTGTCTTTTGCATCCAGATAGAAAACACAAATTGAAAAGGAAAAGAAGCTATGAATTCTCTGAATTTCAACTCTGGCTGGCTTTCACCCGGCTAGAACCTTGTGTACATATGAAGACAAGGGGCCCATTACCATCCTCATTATCATGCAAATAAGCGTGCCCCTTGGAAGGGACGTGTCCTGAGTGCATCCACAGTTTCCTCATTTCCTCGCCCTGGGATGAACAGAACTGGGCAGGGAGTCCCCAGAAAAGCTCCTCTGCACATGCAGGAGCATCAGAGTCTTCTAATGGGCACTGGGAGGCTGCACATAAGGGGATTTGAGGGGTCTTTTTTAGGGAATGTGTAAAAAATTGAAGAAAGCAGCTGCTGCTTTCATATACTCGAATATGCAGCAACGCTTCGAGGGTTTTTGGGCTGGGCTTTGTAACATTTCCTATATAAATAAGTGGAAGTCAGTACTGAGTGATGGACACTTGAGGAGCTCAGGATTCCCCGAAGGATGTGTCCAAGGTCCAGAAACAGAGAATGTGAGTAAAAGATCAGGAACAGCAACACAGAGTGATGCACCAGCACCTCAGTCCGTTATCTCGGTCTAAGAGCAATTTTTGGTGATCTGGCCCCAAAAGTATCAAGGCCAGTATAGGGTAACATCAAAGAACAGGAAACATGATTTCTGTAGGATCTGTGTCAAATCCAACAGGCAACCTGGTCTTGTTTAAAGAGGAGCTTTTGCTGTCCACTCAAAATCAGCCCTCTGGGCACGTCTCCTGGGCATCCAGCTCAACACCTCAGGGGTGAGGGAGGACGAGATGGTGACACCCACCCTAGGGACATCCATCAGAATTCATAGTAATAATTCTGGGGTCTTAACAGTCCTTTTGGGGACTTTATTCCTTCCATCATTTTATAAAAAGATCATCCCACATCTTGCAAGGTCTGGATCTGACAGAGCTGGGTCAGGGAAAGGGCTGTATGTTCTGTTGTAACCCTAAATAATTATCTTCAGGACCGTTCAGAAATTAAGAAAGCTGCAGGTGAGCTCGGGAAAAGCCTGTTTGCACCTTGCAAAGTGACTGAAGTTACAGACTAAATGATCTGAAGATTGAACTTCATTTCTTGGTGATGCAAAAGTTGAGCCAATAAAGTATGTGCTCATACCTTTTTTTTTAAAAAAAATATTACTTGTTAAAGTCACCCTGCTCATATTTGGGGAAACCCAGGCAGGTAAAAATCTCTGGAGCCATGGGCAAACTTCCCAAAACTGTGATGTGGTGGGTGGCAGTGGATGCAATCTGCCCTCCACATATCTCAACACATATCCTATTTTTTTTTAGGTTGTTTGAGCTAACACAATCTCATGATCTTTCCTTGCCTGCCCTTCTCCACCCTGCCCTCCCCATGACTCACTGGAAGGTGATATCACTTGGATTGTGTGGAGAGTTGCTGGTCCCAGTGTTCAGCGCTCAAAAAAACTAACGCAAAACAAGAAAAAAAAAAAAAAAAGACAAATGCACCAATGCAAATGGAGCCAGTCCAATCTAAATTCTGGCCCTGGCTCCCAGTGTACAGGCAGAATTCATGAGCAGGCTCAGTTGGCAAGGGCATCTTTGTTCTAAAAGGTCCCTGCTTTGCAGCATGTCCTGAACAGTCCATGGAGCAGGAATGCTGCAGGCATGGGAGCAGGTGGGAGAAACAAAGGCACAAAGTCACGTCCCAGTGCTGCCCCAACTTGGAAATGCAAGGACCAGCAGGACTGTTCAACACTGATAAAGGGGTTGCTCTTGCTTGGAGTGGGCTTTCTATCAGGAATGGGCTTGCAAAAAAATAGCTTTTGGAGAGCTGGATCTTACAGGTGTCATCACAGGAGGGGGAAGTGAAACCTCCCACAGGAGGTGGCAGGTGAACTGCTAAGAAGAGGACATGGTTCATCCCACAGCAGGTTGTTCAGCTGTGGATGTCCCTGCAAGCAGGAGGTAAAAACTGATTGGTCAAACTCATGGAAAATTAAAAAACCCCAACAAAGCAATGTGTGAGCCACTCTGTTTCTGAGTCAGGAAGCTCCAGAAATCCATATGTAGGATTAGGACTGCGGTGGGGAAAGGTGTGCCATCACCTGAGCTTCTCCTGGATGTGGCCTCAAAGGTTCAGGAGGGGATTGAGGACTGCCTTGGGAGCTATCAGAGCAGCAAGTCAAAAGAATTGCAGCTGGTAGAGAAAAGGCCCTGGCATAGGAACTACAGCTGCTCACTGTGGGTCCTCCTGCCAAAGGAAGTCAGAGAATCATGGAATGGTTTGGGTTGGGAGGGATCATAAAGCCCATTTGATTACACACCTTCCACTGTCCCGGGCTGCTCCAAGCCCCTTCCAGTCTGGCCTTGGACACTTCCAGGGATCCAGGGGCAGCCTCAGCTTCTCTGGGCACCCTGTGCCACCCTCACCATCCTCATACTCAAAAACCTTTTCCTTGTATCCAACCTAAATTTACCCTTACTCTCTTCCTTCTTTTTTTTTCTGACTCTCACAAAGTAAATTAATTAAATCTGCTCCAAAATAATCATGAGCTGCCCTTTTCTGCTCAAAACCCAGCTTGCATCTCTCCTTGCCAGCTCCTTCCTAGGCCCCCATGATGGACAACCTCCCTGAGGCAGCTGCCAAGCTGTGGGAGAATGGGCTGGATTTCACCAAGGACTTCTCCCAGTGCATGGGACTCAGATTCTGACTGGTCTTTCCTTTTCCTTCTCCTCTGCTCTCTATTAACCACCTCCACTGGGTATTTGTAGGCATGTCAGGGTCCCTAGAGGGTTAACACCTCCTTGGTGTGTCTTGGAGCGATCAGGGAGTTCACTGCCCTCCTAGGATGGATCCAAGAGCTGCTTGGCCTGGGGAGGAGGACAGCATGTTCACAGCCACTCAAGCATTTTCCCTGGAGGACGATGGCATTGGGATATCGGGTGGAATTCCTCAGGCCTGTCAGCCCTCCAGCCAACCCCATAAACAATGTCACAGATAAGCAGCAGCTTCCCAATGAAAGCCCCAATGAGCTGCCTGCGTGTCTCTCTGCTGCCTGTGTGTCCAACTTCTGCACCCTGGTCTGGCCCAAAGAGAAGCAGGGAGAAGCCACCACTCCCCTGACCACTGCTGACCTTCCAGGCAGTGTTTTGTCCCAGGTCATGGTTGGAGAGATGCTCCTGAAGAGCCCCTGGCCATGCCAAAGCCCGTGGTGGGGTGTGCAAGCCTGGTGTGGGTCCTGGTGGGGAGGGAGGGAAGCTTTGGGTGTGATGGAGATCAGGGAAATTTTTGTCTGGCAGCGGTGGGGAGATGGCGAAGGGAGGAGAAACCAGAGAAGGGCTCTGAAAAACACCAACACTCTCAAGCAGGATCTCAGATTTGAGGTCTGAGTGTGGTTTATGTGTCTGCAAGAGGAAGATAATGAATCAGAGCCTTGTTCTGGTCATTCACTGTCAAATTCATGGCCCCCAAACCTGTCTCCCAACATTTAGGAGTATGGTCCTAGTGATGTTCCCAAAACTTTATTCTAAGGTGCTGCACATCAGTAGGACTTTTACCAAAGTTGCCCTTTATTCCCCTCAAATATTGGAGATCTCAGAGTAATCCTGGGAATTTGGACCACTGGTGGGAGAATGTTTATGAGGCATCAAATTTCCTGAAAAGTGTGGCTCTTGTGTGAACCACCTGACTGAGTTCAGGCACCTGAGCAGGCCCTGGGGCTCCTCTTACAATCAGTGGCTTAGAGGGCAGATTTTGTGGTGGGAGTGGAGTGATCCATCTCATCCTGAGTGTAAGTCACGGGGCAGATGGATCACACCAGGTTTCAGACCACTGGACTCAGACTCTTGGCTCACGGGCAACCACATCACAGGCATCCAAGGTTATTCCTGATGGATTTCACCCTGAATGTTATGATCATCTGGTGGTCTGATGCTTTCTGAGAAATTGCCAAAGCTTCCCATGCACCATCCCCTGTGCAGGATAGGACTCTGATCATGGGAAGAACTTCACCAGTGGAAGGTGAAGTTAAAAGCCACACAGGTTCCCTGACAGAAACTTCACAAGTAATTTCAAGAACAGTGAATAGAGCTGATTTGCTTAGCATGGTCCAGCCAGACCCCTCCAGATGAATTTGGTCCAGGGAACAATTTACTCCAGAGCCCATCCTCAAAAGAACATAAGGAACTGACTTTGCAGCCCCCCAGCATTGCCCCAGCAGACTCTGCTCCCTTAACCACCTCCAGATGCCCTGGTGCCACATCACAGGGCATGGGATGCAAAGCTTCTGCTCCACACTGCAGATCCAGGCTGGTGGGCTGCCACACAGCACCCCCTGCTCTGCCAGAGATCCTGAACTTCACAAGACAGGAATTGTGTGGTAGGACCACGGGGGCACTGCATGGGGCACAAGACAGGCTTTGGGTAAGATCCTCTGAAGTTTTTACTCTGCTCTCCTCTGCTCTACAGCTCTTGCTCCAGGGGATTGAGATCATAAACTGGCTTTTTTTCCCCTCTTTTTTTTTTTTTTTTTTTGACAGTATAGCTGCTCTTAGTTAGTTTGATTCCTGAGCAAGTTGTAGCCAAACTTGTAATTTGCTGGATATTATTGGGAATGTGCTTTTGTGATATGATTAGAGACAGGTGAGGGGGCCCAAAGAACGTTCAATCATAAAATCAGGGAGTGGTTTGGGTTGGAAGGGACCTGAAAGATCATTTAAGTTCCATCCCTGCCCTTAGCAGGGACACCTTCCGTTATCCCAGGTTGCTCCAAGCCCTGTCCAGCCTGGCCTTGGACACTTCCAGGGATCCAGGGGCAGCCACAGCTTCTCTGGGCACCCTGTGCCAGGGCCTGCCCACCCTCAAAGGGAAGAATTTTATTTAATACCTAATTTAAACCTACTCTCTTCCAATGTGAATCCATCTCCCTTTTCCTGTCATGCCATGATTTTGTAAATAATCTCTCTCCATCTTTCCCATATGCTCCCTTCAGGTGCTGGAAGGCCACAGTTAGGTCACTCCAAAGCCTTCTCTTTTCCTGGATAAATAATCTAAATCCTCTTATATACCATCTTTCTTGTGGGGGCACTGACCCTTCGTATGGGGACTCACAGCTGAAATCATCATCAGCAAATCTCCAGAAGGTAATTTCCTCCATTGCATCCTCCTTCCAAGGACCTGGATGTCCCATGCACAAAACCTTCTTGCCCTGCAAGGAATACACCACATTCTGTCTTTCATGAGGGATGTCTAAGGAAGAAAGTCATATTTTAAACAGAGTCATAACTCAGGAATCGTGGCCTGCTACAGACGAGGGGTTGATACCAAGGTCTGTAAGGAGAAACTGTACCAGCAGCACACAGTGGATACCACCAAAAGAAGCCCTGGGTGGTGCATCTTGTCTGACTGGATTTCTCCAAGGTTTTTCGTATGATTTTCCATAGTCTCTTGGAGAAACTGATGCATTTTGGTCTGGAAAAGTGGTCTGTGCAGTGGGTGGGGGACTGGCTGACAGGGCACACCCAGGGAGAGGTGGTAGAAAGCTTCTTCCCAAACAGGCAACCTGTCACCAGCGGGATCAACATCGCCCCAACGCTGTCTAATATCCCCGTCAGTGAGCTGGATGATGGGATCAGGTGCATCCTGATGAATTTTCCTGAAATTTTCCTGAATTTTCCTGTTCCAAACAGAACGAGGAAGTGGACACTTCAGGAGCGGGGGCCACCCTGCAGGAAGACCTGCATCAACATGAGCATCACCAGCAGAGATGAAGAAGGAATCGTGCCACTCTACTCATGGTGTTCAGTTTTGGTCCCCACCAGGCAAAAGAGATGTGGGCAGGCTGGAGAGGGTCCAGAGAGTGGCCAGGAAGAGGATCCAAGCACTGGGAAGCTGTGAGGAAAAGCTGAGAGAACTGAGCTTGCTAAGTTCTTGAGAAGAGAAGGCTGCGGGGGAGGTTTTATGACTGTGTAGCTACAAAGAAATTGTGACTCCCTTTTTACCAGGAGTCACCTGGAAAAGATGAGGGGTCGTGGGTACAAGTTATTCCTGGGGATATTCCTATTGCACACAATTTTTCACCATGACAACAATCAGCCATCAGAATAATTTACCCAGGGAAGTGGTGGATTCCACTTTTAAGATTCAGCTGGACATGATGCTGGACCATCTTGTGCAGATTGTGCTTTTGCCAAGAAAAGTTGGACCAGATGGTCCTTCAGGTCCCTTCTAACATGATATTCTGTGATTCCATGAGTTTTTCCTGCTTCTTGATTTTTAACAGGAGCTCTGTGGACTCTACTCAGGCAGGACTAGGCAGAGGAAAGGGAGAGAAATTCTGAAACCAGACCTGGGCTTGGATACTGCAAACCAAACTCTGTAATAAATTTTAAATGGTTAAGGCAATACTTTCATGACAGAATCGCAGAACGGTTTGGGTTGGAAGGGACCTTGAAGACCATTTAATTCCAACCCATACCCTCAAATCATGCTGCCTGTTAACTCGCTTCAACTGCTCTGGAATAGCCTTTTCAGCTGCTTGGTTCATCCTCCAAGTAGANTTTTTTTTTTTTTTTTTTTGACAGTATAGCTGCTCTTAGTTAGTTTGATTCCTGAGCAAGTTGTAGCCAAACTTGTAATTTGCTGGATATTATTGGGAATGTGCTTTTGTGATATGATTAGAGACAGGTGAGGGGGCCCAAAGAACTTTCAATCATAAAATCAGGGAGTGGTTTGGGTTGGAAGGGACCTGAAAGATCATTTAAGTTCCATCCCTGCCATTAGCAGGGACACCTTCCGTTATCCCAGGTTGCTCCAAGCCCTGTCCAGCCTGGCCTTGGACACTTCCAGGGATCCAGGGGCAGCCACAGCTTCTCTGGGCACCCTGTGCCAGGGCCTGCCCACCCTCAAAGGGAAGAATTTTATTTAATACCTAATTTAAACCTACTCTCTTCCAATGTGAATCCATCTCCCTTTTCCTGTCATGCCATGATTTTGTAAATAATCTCTCTCCATCTTTCCCATATGCTCCCTTCAGGTGCTGGAAGGCCACAGTTAGGTCACTCCAAAGCCTTCTCTTTTCCTGGATAAATAATCTAAATCCTCTTATATACCATCTTTCTTGTGGGGGCACTGACCCTTCGTATGGGGACTCACAGCTGAAATCATCATCAGCAAATCTCCAGAAGGTAATTTCCTCCATTGCATCCTCCTTCCAAGGACCTGGATGTCCCATGCACAAAACCTTCTTGCCCTGCAAGGAATACACCACATTCTGTCTTTCATGAGGGATGTCTAAGGAAGAAAGTCATATTTTAAACAGAGTCATAACTCAGGAATCGTGGCCTGCTACAGACGAGGGGTTGATACCAAGGTCTGTAAGGAGAAACTGTACCAGCAGCACACAGTGGATACCACCAAAAGAAGCCCTGGGTGGTGCATCTTGTCTGACTGGATTTCTCCAAGGTTTTTCGTATGATTTTCCATAGTCTCTTGGAGAAACTGATGCATTTTGGTCTGGAAAAGTGGTCTGTGCAGTGGGTGGGGGACTGGCTGACAGGGCACACCCAGGGAGAGGTGGTAGAAAGCTTCTTCCCAAACAGGCAACCTGTCACCAGCGGGATCAACATCGCCCCAACGCTGTCTAATATCCCCGTCAGTGAGCTGGATGATGGGATCAGGTGCATCCTGATGAATTTTCCTGAAATTTTCCTGAATTTTCCTGTTCCAAACAGAACGAGGAAGTGGACACTTCAGGAGCGGGGGCCACCCTGCAGGAAGACCTGCATCAACATGAGCATCACCAGCAGAGATGAAGAAGGAATCGTGCCACTCTACTCATGGTGTTCAGTTTTGGTCCCCACCAGGCAAAAGAGATGTGGGCAGGCTGGAGAGGGTCCAGAGAGTGGCCAGGAAGAGGATCCAAGCACTGGGAAGCTGCCATGTGAGGAAAAGCGGAGAGAACTGAGCTTGCTAAGTTCTTGAGAAGAGAAGGCTGCGGGGGAGGTTTTATGACTGTGTAGCTACAAAGAAATTGTGACTCCCTTTTTACCAGGAGTCACCTGGAAAAGATGAGGGGTCGTGGGTACAAGTTATTCCTGGGGATATTCCTATTGCACACAATTTTTCACCATGACAACAATCAGCCATCAGAATAATTTACCCAGGGAAGTGGTGGATTCCACTTTTAAGATTCAGCTGGACATGATGCTGGACCATCTTGTGCAGATTGTGCTTTTGCCAAGAAAAGTTGGACCAGATGGTCCTTCAGGTCCCTTCTAACATGATATTCTGTGATTCCATGAGTTTTTCCTGCTTCTTGATTTTTAACAGGAGCTCTGTGGACTCTACTCAGGCAGGACTAGGCAGAGGAAAGGGAGAGAAATTCTGAAACCAGACCTGGGCTTGGATACTGCAAACCAAACTCTGTAATAAATTTTAAATGGTTAAGGCAATACTTTCATGACAGAATCGCAGAACGGTTTGGGTTGGAAGGGACCTTGAAGACCATCTAATTCCAACCCATACCCTCAAATCATGCTGCCTGTTAACTCGCTTCAACTGCTCTGGAATAGCCTTTTCAGCTGCTTGGTTCATCCTCCAAGTAGAAGTCCTGGGCAGCAGATTCAGGACACAGATAGTGCTGAATAAAGCGTGGTCAACAGCAAGATGGACTTTAATCATAAAATTAAAAGGAAGACAAAGATGTAGGCGTTTGACAGCTGACTTTTAGTACAGACTCCCTTAAAGGTAATATTTTTGCAGTGTTCCTTATGCTTGGGAAAGATATATGTGTGTCCAGCTGCCTGTTCCTTGGTTCACAAATAATAGCCTGATTCCAGCCCCAGAGGGGAGCTTAAAACAAATCTTAGAATCATGAGACTCAGCAAAAGGACATAAATAAAATTAGGGAAAAGAAAAAAAAAAAGACAAGACTGACCAGTCTGGCAAATCCAAAGGGAGATATCAAGAAGGTTCTTATTTACCAGATGCAAGTGAAAAAAAAAAACCCAAAGAGTCTCCTGAGAGAAGGAAAAAGTCAGGGTAACCAAGCCACATGTCAAGAGCTCTTGTCCTGCTGTCTGAGCAGGAAGGAGACTGGAATCCATGTGCTGATGTCGGAGCGAGCGCGGCTGAGATCTGTGCCGGGATGGTTCACCAGAGGAAACACGCTCGGGGCAGCCTTTAAAAAGAAAATTTCCATCTGGCTCAGGATCTGAACGAACACAATGGCCTTGTGGGGTTGCTAAGCTCCCTCCAGGGCAGTGCAGAGCTTGCTCAGAGAGGAGCGTTCCCGGGCTCTCCGTTCTCCAAACTAGAGCATCCTGAGCTCGTGCTGTGCCCGAGCCTGGGAATCTCCTCCCTGGAGGAGGAAGCACAGCCAGGAGGACCAGCTTGGAGCAGGGAAACATTTACAGACAAGCTGACTTGCTGCCATCTCAGCAGGAAGAAGCCATAGGTGGAATATCTCATGGGCAAAAATCCAACAATAGGCACTGATTTTACAGGGGCAGTGATAAGATGAGGGGAAACGTTCTTGAACTGAAAGAGGAGGGATTTAGATGAGTTACCAGGAAGAAATTCTTTGCTCAGAAGGTGGGGAGGCTCTGGAACCACTTGCTCAGAGAAGCTGGGGCTGCTCCTTCCCTGGAAGTGTCCAAGGCCAGGCTGGACAGGGCTTGGAGCAACCTGGGCTAATGAAAAGTGTCCCTGCCCATGGCCAGGACTAGAACGAGGTCTTTAAGGTCCCTTCCAACCCAACCCATTCCATGATTCTATGACAAACTGTTAATCCTCAAATTTTTTCTGGCTGGCTCCATTATACTCTCGTTTTCCATGAATCATTTACCAGGCCTTCATGGACTGTCAAGATCTGGTGAGCACGGTTTGGGAATTACTGTTCCAGACTACTCCTTGCATTTATTGACAGTGGTGCTTCGTGGTGAGCCCTCCAGTTGCCTTCTGCTGTTCAGCTCCTTTTAACACCTTCCTTAAACTTCCCTTTGCAAGGAATTGTTGCTCTTTGGTGGCTTCTGCAAACACAAGACTGGCTTCCACTCACCTCCAAGATAAAATGCCCCTTTTCTATCAAGCTGCCTCCTCCAGTCTGCTCAGAAACATTGGGAATGTGTATTTTTTCCCAAATGAAAAGGTAAGCTTGGGAAATCCTATGGAAAAGGAATGGAGGGGAATGATTCTCAAGCAAGCCATCCAAGTCTTGGAAAAACCACTGTGTTTGCTGGGTTGGGCCCAAGACTACTCTTTGTTTTTCCAACTCAGAAGTTCTTTTCTCTGCACTTCGTTTTCTAAGAATGTGAACTCACCCGCCCCGTCCTGTTTACAAGCTCGTAAATATGTAGATCAGATTTGGCTGCAGGGTAGGCCTTGGAAGGGCTGAATCCTGCTGGGAACACATGGTATTTTATGTACAGCGAGGCCAGATCTGTGCTGCACAGAGGAAAAAGGCAATTTTTCATTGGGACCAACCCGACTCAGGGAAAAAACATTTGTACCCAGCGCAAAGCGCACAAACCCTGACTTCAACTTGAAGCTCAGGGTGAGCAGAGCTCACTGGCGCAGGTGATTGCTGCCAGGACCCCAACACAGGTGACACCACTGTTCTGGAAGGATCCCACAGTGACCCACTGTGCTGGCTGATGGCTGGGAATGCTGGGGAGAACTGGCCAGCACTGGGATGTCAGCGCTGGGAAAACTCGGTATCGAGAGGAAGTGTGGGAGCTTCCTCGGCGCGTTTCCACCGTGCCAGCCCCAAGGGCTTTTCTGTTTGTATCAGAACTGGGCAGACAGGACGTCACCAGCCGTGGAGCCTGGCACTGCAGCCCGTGTCCCCTCCCTGCACTGCCAGCTCTGATGGATGCTGGACAGCATCCTCCAGAGAGCCGCACCGCCGCGCCCGGTGCCGCGGCGTCACGGAGGAAAGGGTGGGGGGAAAAGAAAGGATGGGGGAGGTGGATATTTTCAGCTCTGATGAAAAATTGTGGCTGGTTTTGCAGGCTCGGGAGGGGTTATTCAAGACCAGCCAGCCAGCTTCTTATTTCTTTTCAGGCTTGGAGGGGAAAATCCTCCAACGCTTGCCCTGTTTCCGCACTCGGCTCCAAGGCACGGCCCTTTTGGCTTTAGCTTGCATGGAAAAATCCACGGTTTCTCATCGCTCACTTTCTCTTTCTTTATGTTTTTTCCTGCGATAAGAAGGGAAACTTAAAACCCCAAACCATATTTCCGTCTTCTCCCCCAGCCTGGAAATATTCAGGGGAGATAGCAAAGAGTTGGTCTGTCTCTCCCCAGCCCTGAAAGATATTTTTCAGCTGATATGAAGGTCTAAACACATTGCACTTCAAAAAGAGACATTTTCCCCCCTCTCTCAGAAAACAATGGGTCAGTGGAACTGAGCTCCTAAAATATGTCAGGAGTGGTGAGATAACAACATCCTCATCACATCACTCCCAACAGTTCCTGAAGCCCTTAACCTGAAGGGATAAATTCTGTTAAATGCTGCACTGATTGCCTGTGAAGGACCCCTCTGACTCAGTCCTTTCCCTCATCTCTACAGGGAAGCTCATGTCTGTCTGATGTGACCACAGAATTGCAGAATGGTTTGGATTTGAAGGGACCTTAGAGATCATCTCATTCCAACCCCCTGCTGTGGGCAGGGATGCCACCACTAGAGCAGGTTGCTCTTATCTGGTTTTTTAGCAGTGATGCACTTAAGCCGTATATTTTGACACGAGAAGCAAAAATTGTCTGTCTGGTTGTCTTACCCAGAGCTGAGCCTGGGACAAGCACAGAGATGATGCTGGGAAGGACCAAGAAACATGGGAGCAGATGAACCATCACATCATATCACAGTGGTTTTGTATAAGCTTTACAGCCACAGGGAGTTTTAAGGATGTATTTCAGGAGACGGAACGCAAAAACCATGCAGCAAAAACCATTCTGCATTTGCCTGGTTTAAATGCCTGCACAAGGCAATGGGATCTCTGCTGAGGAGAGAAGAGTGTCTCAAAGTGTCTCATTATGATAATGAGGCGCTCTCTCCACTGACATGCTTCCTGCTCCATCTCAGCCCTATCCCTATTTATTTTTTAATTTCTGAGCCTGAAGGGAAAGGTTGAAGATTTGCATTCCATTTTCGTGACACTTTGAGTACTGCCCAAGAGATTCCGTCTGCCTCTCTTCCACCTTTTCATTGGATAAAAAAGTCTCTTTGGTCCCATGCTCTTCACTCACTCCTCAGAAATATCAGACATGGCACATGGGGTACTCTCCCTGCCTTGATTCCTAATTAACTCTTGGATATGCAAATTTTGCATGTTTACTGCTCATTCCTGGAAAGTGACTCTTGGTAGGCTTTCAAACTCTCCTTGAGAAAGTGCTGCTTTTGTGGACAGCCCTTATCAAGAAAGGAATCATCCCAGGAAATTATTATCCTCTCTTTTTTCCATCATCATCAACTAGTTCCTGACTTGCCACCTTCCTCTTTGGTCACTTTGATGTGTTCTTATTTCAAGGGAACAAAAACCCCATGCCATATATGCCTGGCTCTGCTTGTGCACTTCCACCAGCAGCGCTGTCTAAAATCTGGGGGGATTCTGGGGGACACTGGGGGAGTCTGTGGGGGTCCCAGTGGGTCCCCACGGTGTCTTGGTCAGGAGATCTTTGAGCGGAGTTGTTCAGCCCCGTCTTTGTGCGATGAATTTAAGGCTGGATAAGGAGACTCTGCTCTTGCTGCGAGGCAGGACTGAGCTTGCCTTCACAGCAGATCCCCTACAAATTTCCTCCAGATATCCAAAACACTGAAAAGAGCAAATTCCCTGGCAACTGAAGCCATCTGTCTCAGACAACACCACTGACCTGCTTCTTCGATATTATCAACCTGTTCATAATTAAATATCCTGTACTACTGTGTGAAGCTGAGCCGTGTGATGATCCCTAACATAAAGGTTGTGGCACAGATTTTAAAGGTTGTTACACACTGAACTCTCATTAAACTAAGGGGCATTAAGCATGAAAATATCTTCTGAGCATGAGAGTTCCCAGCATCAACCCCACTACTGCATATATTAACAATAATGTCAGTTCTGGATCAGTATTTGTGCTCACCCTGAACAGTAGCATGTGTGAATATTTTGGTTAAATGATTCATTGGAGGAATGATTTTCCTTCCAGGAACAAGTTGATGACTTGCTCTTAGAGTCACCTCCCTCAGAGAATGGCTGTAAGGGCTGTTGGCAAAAAGATGGGTGTGATTCACCTAGGAGCAACATGTCACAGAGAATTTATAATAATAACTCATGCTCAGATTATAAAATGCCAAGAACAGGAGCAGGTGAACCAGACCAAGAAAGACTGAAAAATGGAGGTTACTCATATGGAAAATCACGTCCTTTTCTGTGCCCACAGAGCAGAAAAGAAGCCAAGGAGACAGAAAATGCTCTGAGAAGCTCTACAATGCAACACAAAGGTCTGGAAAACTCAACTTAGACTATGAGACTAAAGGGTCTTGATGTATTTGCATTATCCAGGAGAAACTGAAGTGATTTGCTCACACTTCATGGTGAAATACAGAAGCTGTTTCTGACAGCAAGCATATCTTTAATCTAGCCAAGAATGGTAGAAAAATTTAATGGCTTGAAGTTCTAGCTAGATAAATTTACTCTGGGAAGAAAGCAGTCATTTGTAATAGCAAGGATATAAAATAATTGGGAAAAGCATAACTGGAGGCAGGGATTCTCCATTATTTGCAGTCCTGAGTTAATGCTGAGTGTCTCTTCAGGGAGCAAACTTTTCTTTGAGTTACGGGGGAGTTGAAAAAAAATTATTGAATGAGGTGCTTAGGGCTGCAGGTGTCTGTGAATCACTGCAGACAGTCAGAGCAGTCCCTTCAAACCTTGGAACTCCATCCCAAAACGTGGTGGGTCTTGAACATAAAAGAGTCGTAAAAATTATCCTGACACAGAGGACTTCAGACATGGTAAGGGCAAGAACTATTTAAGAAACTGCTTGTCTGCTCCAGAAACTGCTTTAATTAGGAATAGCAGTGACCTTTATTCCCTGCTGTAAGATCTTCCCGTGTCCCACACGTGCGCTGTGATGTCTGCGTTTCTGTGCATTTCATTGCACTTGCAGGCACTGACAGTGAGTCAAGCATCCGTGTCAGGGGGTTTAATTTGAGCATAATGAAGGTTTTGCTTGTTGGGGATCATGTCAGCATTTAATTAATTACAATGAACTACAGCGCTGGTATTTGAGAGCGGTGCTCTCACGTCCAGAGTTAATATCCTTTGGTGCGCCAATAATTACCCAGAGCAAACAAAGCTGGGAAGAAACAAGCACTGCAGAGGCCCTTCTGGGCCCTTCCTCACAAAGAAAGCTGCTGCCACTTGCTGACACAGGTGTCAAGGTCTGCAAGGACCTTGGGAATGCCACGAGCAGAGCCCTGAGCCAGCTGTGGTTCAGGTCCCAGCAACATTAAAGCTCCATTTCTTTTGTGCTGCTGGGGAAATCAATGTGTGACATTCAGGGTACTGGATATCTGGAAGAAATTCCTTTGTTGGTGGGGAGGCCCTGGCACAGGGTGCCCAGAGAAGCTGTGGCTGCCCCTGGATCCCTGGAAGTGTCCAAGGCCAGGTTGGACGGGGCTTGGAGCAATCTGGGCTAGTGGAAGGTGTCCCTGCCCATGGCAGGGGGTGGCACTGGATGATGTTTGAGGTCCTTTCCAACCCAAACTGTTCTGTGGTGATTCTATGAGATGCTAAAACTGTCCTGCAGCTCTGGGGACAGCTGTGGGGAGCAGCCTGGGCTGTCCTCGTGGTGTTGGATATCTGACTGCTGATACAGCCTTGTATCTGTGGGACACACAGGCCACCTGGGAGTGGTTCTAAGGACCTCCCCAAGGAGCTGGAAAAGCAGATGTATTAATGGAAGGCATCATGAAAAAGTGCTTTTCTATTAACATGCCTTTCTCCTGATGTGTGAGCTTTCCCCTCTCAACCCAGCAGAATATGGATAACCAAGATCAAGAGAAGTAAAAACCCTCGAACAACCAAAAGGCTTATTATAAATAAACATCTCCCTTCTCCTTCTCACACCTAATGGTTTCTCTGGGGACACTTTGAAGATCCCCATTAGAATATTCTCTGTTCCCTGTCAGGGCAAGGAAACAGCACCTGCAGTGACTCTCTCCTGTGCTTTCCTCCCTGTGGTGATGTCTCACTCTCAGGGACAGGTGCCAAAGGGCACGAGCTCATCCCTGGCCATGCCCCAAAGAGGAAAATCAACCCCAGGGCAGCCCTCCCTGCAAGCAGTTGGCAAACTCTGCCAGCGGCATCGGAGCCCTGCAAGTTCCAGCCCTGGGGGCTGGGAGGTTTTCCATCCCAGTGCTGCCATCACCAGCACTGCTTCTCCTGCTGGTGGGTAGGGGACCATCTTATTTCTCCATTCCCTCCCCAGGATTCCTCTCCCTGAGGTGTCCCCCCCCGTGACTCGGTTGGGGTGAATGTCCCCTGGACGCCTCGCTGCAAGGTGCTAAGGGAAATCCTTGAGGGATGGTTCTTTCAACACCTGGCTGCTCTCCTCAGTCAGACTGGAGAGCTGGAGCTGCTCCACTCTCCAAAATAAAAATTAATATTCAGAAAATAATAAAATACAAATATATCTCTGATAAGTTGGCTGGGATGCCAATTATGAGATATAGAAGAGATGGGCTAAAAAAGCCTGATTATGAAGGTGGAAAGCAGTCCCTGGAAAGCACATCAGCACAAGGCTAGGAGAGAAAGAGATGGCTCTTTTTCAGGAAATATCTTCACAAGCACTGCAGGCCAACAAACACACACATTCTTCAGTGCCAGCTCTCCAGCTGGAGCTGCAGTGCCAGACTCATCCTGGATGGCTGGGAAGGGGATACACGAGGCACTGAGAAACCACACAGGCTGCTGAGCTGAGGAGCCAGCTGCAGCCCTGAGGGGCTTTTCAAAGCCTGGCCTGGCCATGTGTCCCTGCTGTCTCCACTGCTGGGGATGCCCTTAATAAATGCAGTTTATTCCCAGTGTACCTGGATGTTGGGCTAAGCCTGATGGCACACAGAGTGACCTTCTGCCTCTAGAGGAGAGCACACAAGCCCCCTGATCCCAGCTCTTGCACTTGCACATGCCAAGGAATGCTACCCCTAATTATTTATCAGGCCACACAGCATCAGTGGGATGCTGCCATCTGAATTCCAGGGTGCATGACCCAAGGCAGCCAGGACCAGGGCAGTAATTACTGCTTGCAGCCACACAACTCTCCTGCTGTTAAAAAAATCCCATTGCTTTTCCAACTGAACCAAGCTCTTAAAACCTGGATGTTTTAAGAGGCACCTGGATGTGCCTCTGTGCGTGTTGGGGTGAAGAAAAAGGTGTCTGGGCTCCCCTTCCTATATGGGCCCCAAATCAGAGAGTATCCGAGGCTTGGCACCTCTGCCTTTAACCTTGGATATCTGGAGGTGATGCTTTCCCTTGCACCTCTGAGTGGTTTTGGATCCTCCTGTTACACTTGGAAGGCCCAAATCACTTCACTCCACAGATGAATTTTCCGTGAACGTGCAGCTTATTTAGTTCCAAACTGCACGCAGCCATGTGGCTGCCCAATGACGAATTTCTAGGGATGAGTGTTTCCACGTGGATTTCTTTTTTTTTCTACTGTCCTCCCAGCTCAAAGGCTCAGATTAGCTGAGCTGTGCTTGCCCGTGTCTGATAACATCTTTAATACCTCTTAAAAGTAGCTACAAAATATCAATACCCTGCCGAATACCATTAAGCCCATGTCTGAGAAAAAAGGAGCAGCTCCTTGTCAGGCACGAAATTGAGCCTGGAGCGAACCTGGATCCAAATAAAATCTCTTCTGGAAAGCAAAGCTGCAAGCTGTTGAACAGACGTGGCCTTATCCATGCACAGGGAAGAACATGGACAGATGAAAGATTGGCATGGCAGTCCTGACTGGTGAAGAAATGGGAATGTCAGCTCAGAGTCCTTCCTTGATAACAGCACATCCACTGAAAACAGGGATAGGCTCCAGGGATCCCAGTTAGATTCTCAGACAGCTGGGAGGGTGAGGATGTTGGAAGGGTGAAAGGTGTGTGTTGTGTGTATGGGCGCTTATGAGGCTGGGGCAATGGGGCTGTTGGGAAAGAGGAGGCAGCAAAGGCTGAAGTATTAATCAGGAATTGGATTTTGGGTGAATTTATGTCACACACTCTATACTTGCACTGCTGTAGGATGGAAAAGCTTTTCCCTCAGTGATAACCTGTTCAGAACTGACTTGTAGTGATGCAGATTCTGCCTGGATTACACGAAGCAGCAAAAGCAGATTTGCACACTGCAATCAGTTTCATAACATCAGGACAGGCAGAAATTCCCGTGTAACAGAAATACTCCACCACATGCTCATTTTATAGATCTATTTCCTCTGACCTGAGGTCAAGGGAGGGACAAGATCATCTTTTAAGACAGTTCCCATCCCCAATCATCTACAATTCCACAAAGCCAGTGGCCCAAATCCCCGTGATTTTAATGTGACAAGATGGAATTGTTACAACTTGGTTCTTTTGCAGAACGTGTCAATCCATGCTCAGGAACAGAGCTACCTGGAAATCCAGATGCGTGGTTTGGGGGCAATTTCAATGTTTGATATTTGTTTTCATTCAAAAAAAACCCCCAAAACCCAAAACAAAACCAAAAACCCAGCAACAATAAAAAACTATTAAAAATTTCTGAGAAACGATGAATTAAAAAAAAAATTAATTCATAGAACCTCCAGTGCACACTGTTGTCTAAAAGGGGTTCCTGGGAACCTGACAACTACCAGCTGACATGGAAACACTTGTTTACCAAGGAGA
Organism: Promerops cafer; assembly: GCA_013398275.1. Classification (NCBI taxonomy): domain Eukaryota; kingdom Metazoa; phylum Chordata; class Aves; order Passeriformes; family Nectariniidae; genus Promerops; species Promerops cafer. Next base: position 18,702 of record VZSE01011086.1, on the reverse strand, counting down.
AAACCATGGCAACAGTCAACCACCACTAGGTGGATCTGCACAGTGGGACAGCCTATTCTTTCCTCTTTCCCAAGCTTCCATAGCCACAGAGTGCAGAAAATGCAAAGTCCTTGGCTAAGCACATTCCCTGGGCTTTCCCTGGACTGAGCCACACAGGAGTTCAGGCAATGGAAATCCTGCAATCCTTGGAATTTATGAATCTGGCTATCTGGAGTGTCCTAAAGTCCTCCAAATTAACATACTTGTAGCAGGAAGCCTTGAAGCACGAGAAAATCCTTTCTGGAGCCAGGATGCTCAGGGCTTCCAGGTTACTGGCGTTGGATCCAGGAGTCAATCCCGGGTTAGCCCGGAGCTGCCAAGGTTTCACTCTGATGGCTGCATGGTAAGAAAGCCATGGAAACTTGGCATGGAAGGGCTGCCCTGGAGCTACGAGGAGTGATTGGAGTGGAGGCTGTTAAACCTGGGGCGTTTCCGCTGGGTTTTCCAACTGGCATTTCCCGGCGAAATCCTCCTTCGCTGGCCAGCGTCCACACCAGCGACTCGGGAAAAACGTAAATTCCGCATAAATGTATGTTCCACTCACTCTGGGCCACTGCAGCCAGGAGAGTGGCAAGTGCTCTGCAGATGTGCAGGAGGCTGAGTCCGTGCCCCAGATATTACAAGAAGATCAAATGTGACCCGTTTGCATTTACTGCTGACTCTGGATTGACACTGGGGAGCACTGGGCCGTCTGGAATAACTCATCAATGAAGGAGAAAGGGAGGGATTGCACAGATGGATCTGTTCTCCATTCCCACTTTAACTTCTGCTTGATGGTCTTCTTTTCTTTTTTCTAGCTCCTTCCTCACATACGTAATGCATCATTTCCCAGCAGTTTAATTCAGGACATGCAATCAATCACCTGCAGGCAGCTAAACCGACAATTTTGGAGCTGGAATAGCCATTTTCAGGGGTTGAAAATGCAAACAGAGGCAGGTTCGTGCTTTGCAGCAGCGTGGATGCCACCAGACATTTCAGCCCTGCACTCCTGGCTGCTGGAAAAGCCAACACTTCCCTCCTCAGCTGGGCTGGATGGGGCACCAAGTTGGTCACTGATTTGGAAGAACAGAAATGCTGCAGGCAATGGCAAATTGTGTCTCTTATTCTTCTGGTCTCTGATGAGAATGGAGGACAAAATGCTTCTACTCAGGCAATTTCACCTTCTGTTGGAAGAAAGTTCTTCCAGTTATTTGAGATGGGCAAATCATGCCTTGACAAATGGACTCTTCCAGGGATGGGGAAGCCACAGCTTCTCTGGGCCACCTGTGCCAGGGCCTCACCATCCTCACTGTAAAAAAATTTGCCCTTAAATCCAATCTCAACCTGCTCTCTTTTAGTTTAAAACTGTTGCCCCTTGTCCTGTCGTTACAGGCCCTGGTAAAGAGCCTCTTTCCATGTTTCTTAAAAGCCCCCTTTAGGCACTGGAAGGGGTTCTGAGGTCTCCCTGGAGCCTTCCCTTCTCCAGGTGAGCACCCCCAGCACTCCCAGCCTGGCTCCAGCCCTGGAGCATCTCTGTGGCCTCCTCTGGACTCTCTCCAGCAGCTCCACATCCTTCTGATGTTGGCCCAGGGCTGGGGCAGCTCTGCAGGTGGGGTCTCAGCTGAGGGGGCACAGGGGTAGAATCGCCCCTGCCCTGCTGTGGGATCAGCCCAGGATGCCGTTGGCTTTCCAGGCTGTGGACACTCATTGCTGGGCCATGGCCAGCTGTTCATCTGCCAGCACCCCAAGGGCTGCTCTCCCTTCATCCCCCAGCCTGCCCTGACATCCTCCCCTGCCCTTGCACTGGGCTGTGTAAACAAGATGAAGGAGTTGGGTGACAGAAAATATTCCCCTGGGTGACAAATCAATCCAGAGTCCGCTGATGGACTCTGCCCTCAGGGAAGGAAGAGGGGTGGGACCAGCTGGGAGATTGCTCCCTGGAAGAGACCCTGGAGTGAAGGTGGTCTCTGCCCTCCTCACACCCCGGAACATCCATGATCCTTTGTTCGTACTTTTCGACCTCCCTTGGCTCCCTCAGAGGCCTCCTTGTGGAATAAAGAGGGCTGCTATCAATTAGGCCTGTGAGACAGCTGGTTATAATCTCCTCTTTGATGTCCTGGCACTGAGAAATCCCTCGATGCTCCCACTGAGAGAGAGGAAACAGCCCAAGTTACGGGCTGGCCCTGCAGACTGTCCTCAGCCTGGGAATCTCCCAGGTCATGAACCTGCCCTTGTTCCTGCTCTCCTGGGGCACTGCTCTCCCAGCTCTGGCCAGCTTGGGGAGGTTTGGGTGATATCATCCACGCTCAGAGCACCAGAGAGAGATTTGGAGGTAACACTGCGAGGGATTTGTCCCTGTGCCTCATCCTGACCTGGTGCCATGACTTTATTGGTTGCCTCTTTCATTCACATATTGGAGGAGAGAAAAACAAATTTTCATGTGGAGAAAACTCATCAAATTATTTTTGCCAAAGCAGATGAGAGAGAAAGAAAGAATTTGGAAAACAAAGGCGAAGTTTCAATATTGAAACTTTTCTAAGCAAAACTTTTCTTTTGGGGTAGGGAGGAACACAGATGTTGAAGTACTTTATATTAAAATTTGCTTACATTTAAGTTTACAAACCAAACCAAATCAAACCAAACCAAACCTAATCAAAACTCAAGAGGAAATAGGACATTATGGGTCATTTTGAAAAAGAGAGTTTAAGTTTCTTTTGGCCCAACTCTTCCCCCACTAGATTCTAAATTGGTTGATGAAGGACCATTATGAGCCTTCTGGATCTCCCATGGGTGCTTCCACATCCTCATTATCCAAATTTTCATTGAAAACATACACATTTTAATGCTTGATATTCTTCTGTGCATCTGCTGTGGAGCACTTGTGGCAGCCCCATAACCTAATGGTAGCCAGAGGTCAACGATTTGCACAGTTCAACTCACAAAAACAAGGCAGTGAAGTCTTTGGAGTGAGGAATCACCATTTTACAATAGGAGTTCCAGCTCCTACACTCATGTTCCTGGACACAACTGCAGTCCAAATAGATTTTGTTAGTAGGAATAAGAAATAATGAATTGTTCCCAAATGATCACATTCTTGCATTCTTTGTTGTTTTGCTGTTTGTTTGGGTTGGTTTTGTTGTTTCTTTTCCCCCTGTTTGTTAATGGCAATAAACAGCTCAATTTGCTTTTCATTTGTAGGCTTTTTCTGAGTGGTTTTGCAGACATTCCCAAATTTAATGGAAACATCTGTCTAGTGGGATGGGTTTTACTCCGTGCCAGTCTTCGGGGGAATGGATGGCTTAGCACTGATGTCAGACTTGGTGATTTCTGCTGAAATCTGCAGGGCCCAAACTCCAGTTTGCCTGTCAAAACCTGCCACAGTGTTTCTGTTTCCTCCAGGGAATGAAACGGGGCAACAAGCAATAAGGATAATCATGGTGGGGATGAAAACAAAGGAAAACTTGCTAGTGCTGAAACTTTTCTGAGTGACCAACCTAGCACCAGCAGATTTGGGACAAAAAAGGCATTCAGAGTGGGGTGGAGACCTACAACCACTCAAGGAGGAAGGATTTAACCTTGAGAAGGAAGAAAACAATCTCTGGGTGCAAAGATCTCTACAGATCTTTGTCATGATCCCAATGTAGACACCTAAATTCAGTGTCTTGCTTTGCAGAGCCCTTAAAAGTGCCCACAGCGTTTCCTGGGTGCTTGCCAGACCCTGGAGAGGGTTTCCTCACCTACAGCTGGCTCAGTCCCTCTGTCTCTTCACAAGCAAAGTGATTTCTCATGGACTCTGATACTGTGGTAGCACTGCCTCCTTGATGATGCAGTTTGGAATAAAATAAAGGCTCCTTAGTCCCCTGTGAACCTGAAATGCAGTCTCTCCTGGGCTGGAGAAGAGTGAGAAGAATGTGTTTAGAAGTGTCAAGAAATAAATAGGGAGACAGAAAAATGGGCTTTCCCAGACCATTTTGCTGAGGTGGTTGACCAGGTCCCCATGGTGACCATCAGGCAGTACTGGAGAGGGAGGATGACTCACATCTGGCAGGGGAGCAGCATTTCTTCATCCACGTTTCAGCACTGCCTGGTGGGGACCTCAGGGCTTCAAGGTGACCTGGGGAGATGTTTCCATCTGAGTTTGGAAGAAGGATCCTATGGAAAATCCCTTATGGAACAAAACAACAGTGAAAAAGATGGGCTTATGAAATTAACCCTGTGGTACAACCCCGAGCATGAGCTTGGGCATGGCAGGGAGCAACCATTTATTTTTTAGACACTTGCCCTTGGAGATCTCTGTGGCGTGACCCAGAATTGTCCAAACCCAGTGTCAGCTTCACAGGCAGAGCACCAAACTGCATAGCCTGGACAGAGGCAACCCCAGGGGACATCCACCAACACAGTCCAGGTGGTTCTCTTCTCCATCTCCTCTCCAGGTGGGAAGCGTGATCCGTCAGGACCATGGCTAACAGGGACATCAGGGTTGTTACCACACAGAACTGCTTGCCCAGACACCCATTTTTCTGCTGTATCTTCAAGAGTTTGAGTGTGAAGTACAAGGCTGGTCTGCCAAAGCACCCAAACCATCAGTGACCTAAAGGGGAGTAAATCCAGATGGAATATGGATGGTAAAGGCAGGAGCAATTCATTAGGTGGGATGGATTCAACAAAAAAGAGGCTACAGGGGGAGAAAACCTCTAAGAAGTTGTTTGCCAGAAGGGTGAAATCCAAGGAAAGAATCTAATTACTTAAAGAAGATGACATGGACACAAAACTAATGAATTTACGGATACACGGATAGATTGCCACTGAAAACAATAAATTCCAAGGACTGGATGCAGTAAGATCCAGAATGGCTTCTCCCAAGGCACAGCAGCAGAGGCTCAGGGACTGGGACACACATGAAGCCCAAGTGATTTTGAATGGGATCATGGCTGACCCATGGGGATCTGCAGTGGCAGTCAATCCTTTCTCCAAATGTGACAGCTGCCCGTGGCATTTGCCACCAGAGCCACAGAGGGGTACAGACAGGAGGAGAATCAGGAAAAGGGAGAAGAAGATGAAGAGCTACAAAGGAAGAAGGCACCTGAGGGACTGCCAGTGCACTCGGTCGGAGGGCAGATGTGATCATATTTCTGCAGTGTTGCTCTCCAATGGCTGATCTGAATTCTGCTGTGAGTCATCCAGCTTTGAGCAGTAAACGCTTGGTTTTGGAACAAATTATTTTTGTTCCATACATTAGGCTGTTAATTTAATCACCTGTGGTTTCTCTGAGTGCATGCTGAGGGGTGTGCAGCGAGAGTACACAGGGAAGGAACAGACCTTTTCCAGCTGAACGTGTGGTATTCATCCTGACAGGCTGATGGCCCCATTTAATGTAAACACTCTCCACTCAGCCCCCTTCCCTCCCTGCCTTTGACAGCCACAGACACTGGGAAAGTTCTGTTTTGAATGTAAATACTTTCCCTTGCCCTGTCCTCGCAGCAGGAAAACGAAACCGCCCACGTCCTCATTCCCCTGACCTTTGGGGGAAGTTCATGGACCCTTCCTGTAGGAGAGCAGCAGCCATGCTGCCACAGGGGTCGTTAAGGGATGCTAATGAATCCCAGGAAGAGTCCGAGCATCACACGTGTTATAAAATCACGGAACTGCAGAGTGGTTTGGGTTGGAGGGACGTTAAGATCATCCAGCTCCAACCCCCTGCCATGGACAGGGACACCTCCCAGGTTTCTCTGAGCCCCATCCAACCCAGCCTTGTGTGTTTCTGGGTCTCACATCTCAGCATTAGCAGGTGGGAAAAGGCCTAAATCTGTGATGGGACAAGCTTTGTGTGCACCACCGCCCTGTCCAACACCTTACTGTCACTACCTGTCCTAAATGGAGAGGCCAAACATGGCAAATTCACGTTTTCCATCCACTGAGGAAGTAAGTGGAGTCCTGCTTTCCTGGAGCACAGGCCAAGTGATTAAGACTACAGAAGAAATGGTCAGGTCAGACCAGTAAAATCACACAAATGACTTTTCTTATCCATCTCTGCCCATCAGCAAAAATTAGGCCCTTCCTTCAGAGACTTTTATATGTATTTCCTACTATTCCTGCACTGAAGCAAAAGTGTGCCCTTCAGTGCTTGGCAGCAATGTGAAGGAAGCCAGGCTGGCTCCTCTCAGGCCATCTGAGCAGGCAGCAGTGACCCCTTTATTTTAATTTCAGGACACAGCTTCAGAATCCGCCTGTGGAAAGGTGCACCTGAGGGAAAGGTGTTGCCATGCCAAGGTACCAAGCTGCAGGGCTCATCCTAAACTCCAGTTTTTGGGATAGAGAATGAAATGTTAGCGTGGGGAGGTTACTGGGTGTATTACCCACGAGGGTGTCTGGTTTTCTTTTTAATTTCTTGGGAAAGCAAACCAGGGTGCAATCCAGTCACCTGAAAGCAGGCGCTGAGGTTGCCTACGTGTCTTGTACCACTGGAGATAAATGCCCTGGGATGTCCCTGCTGGACCCTGGATGTCCTTCTAGAAGAGCACGGAGCTTCTCTCCATCCTGTTTTGCAACCAGAACCTCACGTGGTTTCCTCATCTACATTAGGGATGGCACCAGGTGTATTTGAGGGTAGTAAATTGCAATCCAAGCCTGGTGAGCAATCAAGGCCCCGTAGGTATGGACAATAATGGGAGATGAGACTTCCACCTGCTCATAGACAACACAGAAATCTTCACCTGTGAGTCTGGTCCCAATTTCTTTGTCTACCTGCACACCAGAAATTATTACATTCCTTGTCTCTCAGAGCCGTGGGTGAGAAGGGAAGCACTGATTAAGGAGGTGTTCAGGGAAGGGGACTCAGGGAGGGAGGGTGGTGTCAGGGGAGGTGATCAGATGCAATGGGAATTGTTCCCTTCTCCTGGGTGGCTTCCCCAGGAGAGCAGAGGCTCTCTGCCAGTATCTGCACCGCTCCTTTGCCTAAATGCTGGCAAAACTGCATTTTGTCTGCCTGCATGCAGATACTACGGGGTGCTCTCCTGCCTCCCACATCCATCTGGATCCACTGGTTTGAGCTGCTCCAGTCTAGAAATAACACTACTGTTTGAACAGCCCCTGACACAGAAGGGGCTGAAGCACGTGGCTAATGGGCTTGTGCATCACAAAGGATAGATCAGTCTGCAAAGAGCCCAGGAATGCTGCAACTGTGTGGAGTCACTGGAAGTGAAGCACAGCATGATTTAATCCCAAATAATCTGGTTTTTGCAAGGCAGAAGAAAGGGAGCGACGCAATATTTGGAAAATCCTGCACTTTGCTCCTTCTTTCTCTTTTTCATTACTGAGAAGGTGGTGAGGCCCTGGCACAGGGTGTCCAGAGAAGCTGTGGCAGTCCCATCCCTGGAAGTGTCCAAGGACAGATTGGATCAACCTGGGCTAGTGGAAGGTGTCTCTGCCCATGGCAGGGGGTGGAATTGGATGGTATTTGGGATCCAACCCAAACCGTTCTGTGATTCTATGATAACCTCTGAGTGAGGAATACACAGAAAACAAACCCTGTGATGTAAAGTCACTCTGCTTTGTTCCCCCAAATCCCCACAAGCCCATGGCTGGCTGCCAGCTGGACTTCACACTGCATCCTCACAGCTTTCCAGATCATTCCTATGGAAGGAGCCCTGGGAACAGAAAGAGCCCATGGCTGACAAACTTTTCTGGTTCAGTTTGGCAAGTGTCTCTGAGAGAACTTGGCTTCAAAGGTTGATGTTCAAAGGCTGGAAGCTGCTCTGAACCCAAGTCCTCTGCTCTCAAACCAGGACAAGGGGCAGCTGATGGTGCCACCACTGCTGTGTTTTCTGTGTGCCCCATGCCCTTCCAAATTGCATTTCTGAGAACACAACTGGGGAGGGAATACAGGTGTCAGGTCCCCTGCCGGGCACTCAGGTGAGAGGGCAAGAAATGTCACCATTTCCAGCTTCATCTGGTGACCTAGGGGCTCAAAACTGAGTCCCTGGATTTCGGGGTCAGTGCCCTCCATGATCCCTGTCATTACTTGTGAGCTGTTTCTCAGTGATTTGTGGAGCTGCTCTGAGGAAACTTGAGCTGGAAAACAGCCAGGGGTGAGAGGTGACACAAGCCCACTGGGCTGGTGACATCCTCCCCTCAGCAATGCCTGGCTCCACATCACCCTCCTGCTGCAGGGGAGATTCCTGTCCCTTTCCTGCTCCTGCTGCCCTAACCCCCTCTTGCCTCACTGACACAAAGATACCCCCATTCCTCACTGTCTCTAAGCTACAAACCATCAATTTTAGGCCTAGGATATGATTTCCCCTAATTCCAAACAAGTTTCTTTTTTTATCTTTTCCCCACTGAAATGCTTTCACCAAGGTCTTGCCCCTGTCTCCTGGACTGAGCTCTGGCATGGCCCTTCCAGCAAAGGGAAGGAAGAATCTGGGGCCAGATTCTTGTGCAGTGGGGGCTGTTCCCTGCCCGGTGTCTGCATAATTGATCCTTTAATTGGAGATCTCTTGCAGGACTGCCTATGGCTATTTTTTTTCCCCTGTCATGGACATTTTTTGGAAGGTTTGAAGTTTTGTTCTTGTGTTTCTCAGCACTTGCAGTCTTGCACTGCAAGAGCCTTGCAGGGGAATTCAGGCAGGAGTTCTTTAATTCAGCAGATCAGACAGGGAAACCCCTGTGATCTTCTCCAGCCTCTGACTCACTGGGGGAAAGGCAGATCCCATTACCCATGACAAATAAAGTCGTGGACACAAGAGGAGCAAGTCTGATTCCATGTCCTGAAACCAAGTGGCACCAACAATCCCATGCTCCTACAGCTCCGGGCACACTTCTTGGGCAGATTAGTGTTGGAAAGAGCTGTCTGGGGCCAGTCCTGTACTCCCTGTCTCCTGCTGATCTTCCTTAGCTGAACACCATCAATGTGCTCACTGTGAAGGCGGCTTGGACTTCTCTGGTGCAGGGATTTCTCCCAGCAGGAATCCCTTGTAAATGTTTCTTTTTTAATTTATTTTTTTCCCCCAGCTAGCAGAGGGCATAAAAATAAAAGTTGCATTTCAGGGGCCTTAATGACTGAGCTGTGAATTGTCTCAGGTTGGAAACTGCCCAGGAGGAGGAAATGCCCTCTCTCGATCAAGCTGGCAGTTGGTTTTCTGCCACCAGATCTGGTGGTTCTCGGGCTTGGCTCCAAAGGCATCAGCTACGAGCCCTCTTGGAGAAAGGCTATTCATTAGGAGCAGCTAAAAACCATCTCCTGTTCCAGCCACTCCAGTTAATCCATCCCTGGGCTGATCTCACCCATAAATTATGGTGCAGGGAGAAGTGCAGTCTTCTGTTTCCATGTGACAGTTGCATAGAGCACCCAATCAGAGAACGCAGGGCAGGCAGAAGCAGAATCAGGGAATCACAGAGCCATTAAGGTTGGAAAAGCCCTCTAAAATCACAAAGTCCAACCATTCCAAGTGCCACATCCATATGGCTTTTAAATCCCTCCAGGGGTGGGGATTCCACCACTGCCCAGGCAGCCTTTGATGGTGTTTGATAGCCCTTTCCATGAAGGAATTTTTCCTAAACATCATCCTAATCCGTGAACAAAGCTGATTCACCAGAATCATAGAATCAATACAGCAAGTTACCCCATAAGTAATGATGGAAATAAATCTCCTGCTTTGTACCTGCAAGGATAGAGACCCCAAGAACCAAACTCTGTGTTTTGCCCGTCATCTTTCACAGGTTTGTCCATCTCATGTTGTCTCACATTTGGCAGAAGGAACTCAGTTTGTTACAGAGACACAGAATGGAAAATATCACCTGATAGATAATGTTTGACACCAGAAACTGGGACTTTGTCCCAGAAGGATCCCATAATACTAAAAGGTGCTATCAGCCCTACCTAGAATGCAGCACAGTAATCACAGCAGGTAAAACTCCTATTGATCCATCAGAAGATAATTCAGGTTGCTTTCTCAAGGAAATACACTTGTTTCGTCAAATATAATAAAGCCATCAAACCCAGCTTAATATAGCTGAATTTACTGTTATGTGGTGTATTCTGGTATTGGTTCCAAAACTCCTGTTGAGAGATTTTGTAACATTTTGCTTACTGAATCCCAGTAGTTTCAAGTTTTTCAGGGTCTATTTTTTCCCTGTTTGTGGTACACCCCTTATAGCAACTGCCTCGAGATGCGTCAGGACTCTGCCATATAAAAAAGGGACATTTGGTTTTAAATAGTTTTATTTGGTGGTGTAGAGGGTGGACTGGAAGCAGAATAATCCCTTACACAAGTCATGGAATATCTGGGTCCTTCTCCCAATCACTGCATTGCTTTGGCCAGGCAGAAGCAGAGCAGATGTTCAAATTTGGGTGTCCAAATTATTAACTGAGGTCCAGAATGAGGCATCTGCTACAAGAGCAAAAACTGCACTGAGCCCTTCTGTCCCCCTCTGGCTTCCCACACAGGTAATGGGAGAAAACACTTGGGCTCCAAATAATTGTTTTTGGCTGATTATTTCCAAACAAACATGGAGTGTTTCCCTGTTTTTCTGCACCCTGGTTTCTTCTGCACTCGGGCACGTGGAGGGAATCAACACCCTCTAATGCTTTGGCTGCATAATTTACTCATAGGCTGTTATCCATGTGCCTACTTGTAATTGTCTCCTGTGCCCTCCTGCAGGATGGAAATGTGTTTTTCCTGGAGGCAAACCCAGCTCCCAGGTTGTTTTTCTGCAGAGTTTCTCTAGAGAGACACGATCCCTGCAGGGGAATCCACTGTTCCCTCAGTGCTATCCCAGAGGGCTGCACATCCCCACACGTCCCTGTGCCTTTCCCACTGCACACAGCCCTGCTGTCATGCCCCAGCAATGACACTCTGGCAGGCTGCTACACAGCCCTGATGCTATTTCATGGGGAAAAGAGAAGCAGAAATCACATTTGAGGGCTGCTGAAGCAAAAGCAAAATTTGTTGGGGAAAGCAATGGATTTCCCCTCACTTTAAGGCTTTAAGAATAGTCTGGAAATAGTTCAGGAATGGTTTGGGGCCAAGTGTTCTCTTCTTGAGAAAGGAAGATGGGCTGGAAGATCCATCCATCCATCCATCCATCCATCCATCCATCCATCCATCCATCCATCCATCCATCCATCCATCCATCCATCCATCCATCCATCCATCCCCTACAGCTTAATGAATTTATGGTAATTTGGCATGAGCCCATTTGATGGGCACATCCTGTGGTGCCTCTTGCCTGGATGACGTTCAATAAACCCAGCCAGAGCTTGGTGCCAGCAGCTTTTGAGGCCCTGTGTCTTTGCTGGTGTTTTTAATCAATGTATGGCTCCTGTGAACCAGGACCAACGGGGAACATGTGGCAGATGGAATGGTTCATCCCAATTGCTCTTGTTCCAGTTTGATCTGATGCTCTGGGCCATAGATAATTATTCCAGAGCAATTTGCATTCCTGTCTCTACATCAGTTCTGCCACTTCCACCATAAATCAGAATATTTCAGGAGATACAAGGAACTGCCCTGACAATCAAAGTAGTTAAACACACATTTATCCTTCTACTTTCAAATCACCTTTTTTTTTTAATCAGGTCCTCCTGTGCACAACAACACTAAAGAAGTTTGGGTTTTTCCTGGGATTGTGTCTTGTGGTAGATTTTTAGTATTTTCTGATGTCTAACCAGGTGTTGAGCTCACTCTGAACCTTCCTCCTGTGAGAGAGAGTATAGAAGTTTTCAGTCCTTCACTCATCTGTCCATTTTTATAGGAACTTGGGATATAAGAGCACTTCTAGCACTTTTTCAAATGCAACTGGGGTTGATGATGGGCTCTATCCAGAGCAGTGTGGCCAGGTCAGGAGAGGGGATGGGGCTTGGAGCCACCTGTTCTAGTGGAAGGTGTCCCTGCTTGTGGCAGGGGGTGGAACAAGATGAACTTTCAGGTCCCTCCCAACCCAAATCATTCTGTGATTCTATCACAAAAGAGTTCACCAGGTGGTGAGTTCATCACAGGCACAGTGTGATAACACAAGCCCTTTTTTCTTTTAGGAAACCATGCAAAATGTTCTTTTATCAGAGTCGAATTAGATTCTCCATCTCTACCAGAACAGATTTAGTCTCACATAAAACATGCTTTCACAGTGTTTTCCCCATCATTTATTTTACAAGTGGCACTTCCTGAAGCTGAGCACTGCTACAGCTCTGCAAAACGCTTTGTGAAAGGGCTCCTGCACTTTGTCAAACAGCACCTAAAAATATATTTATATTTTGGCTTGAAGGAGACCTTTCAGAGCCTGGCTGGTGTAGCAGCTGCCTTTCCTTCAGGGTGCAGGTGGAAAAGCCAGTTCACTGTTGCTCTGAATCATACCTGGAAATGAGCAGCAGCTTCCACTGCAAACACAGCAAGTCACCAACCCGGGCAAAGGTTAGACTGTCAGGGTGGAGGGTTTTACCCCTGCTCAGGGATCCCTTCAGGCATTCCTTGTCTGGGTAACCTGCTGCTTGTGGATGGACAGGGTGAAAGGAGCCTCGGGTTGTGGCCTTCACCCTTGTGTGGCATGAACTACAGCGTTTCCTTGTTTCTCTCTATGTGTCTTTGTTCCTCACACCAGCCTTGATTTCTGACCAAACCCAAAGAATAACAAACATGGAAGCCCACTATGGGGAGCCCAGACTAGAGCATGCTTAAAAAACACAGGCACTGAGGTACATAAATCACCATCCTGGGTCCCAGCTGGTCCATCCTTGATCCCAAGGGATGGCTTTTTCCTCCTAGATCCTTCTCAGATGCTGATGGAGAAGGTCTTGACTGTTGCAGTGCACCTCATGTATACCAAGGGTTTTCACGTTGGAAGCAGTGTGAGCCCCTGCTCTTTGTGCTCCCAGTAAGGTCAAAACCCACAGAGTTCTCTCCCTGTTTGAGAGTTCTCCCACTATTTGAGAGTTCTCTCCCTATTTGAGAGTTCTCTCCCTATTTGAGAGTTCTCCCCCTGTTTGAGAGTTCTCCCCCTGTTTGAGAGTTCTCTCCCTGTTTGGCCAAGAATCCTGCCTCAGTTTACACAAAAGAGGCTGAACAAAGAGCCTCGTGGCATTTTCGAGGTGTTCTAGCAGGAGCACAGACTGAGCTCTTGGCATTGGATTTTCTCTGTAAGAGTTTGTTATTTTTGTCTTTATTAAAACTTTCTTTGTTTCAAACTCTCCCTTTGATGCTGTCCTGCTAATTTAAGCCACTGTGGATTGCTGGACAAACCCAGACCTGATGAGGGTGGCTGAGAGCTCAATCGACCTGGCTTGCAGTGACCCCTGTCACTTGACCTCCACTCCTAGGATGGTCCTGTCTGAGAAACTCACATTGACTTCAGATGCTCCCCAGCTGATAAACAATGGGAATCAGGCCTCCATCCCTCCTCCTATTCTTACTATAGGTGTCCAACTGCAAGGACAAACACAGCACCTAACTTTGAACAGGATTTTCCATTAGCAGAAGACCCAGTGAAGCCTCTGCAGAGTCACAGAATTGTTAAAGTTGAGGAAGCCCTCAGAGATCATTGAGTAAAAAATCCAGACTAGGATATATCCCACTTTTCTGCAAATATCTGCAGTGCAGACACCATGAGCTCCTTAGCTGTGCCTGGATGTTTTTGCAGTCATAGAATCATGCTATGGTTTGGGTTGGAAGGGACAAGCAACACCACCCATGCCATGGGCAGGGACACCTCCCACTATCCCAGGTTGCTCCAACCTGGCCTTGGACACTTCCAGGCATCCAGGAGCAGCCACAGCTTCTCTGGGTAACCTGTGCCAGGGCCTCCCCACCCTCCCAGGAAGGAATTTCTTCCCGAAATCCCATCTAACTCTACCCTCTGTCAGTTTAAAAACACTGCCTCCTTGTCCTATCACTTTCTGCCCATATAAGAAGTTGCTCTGCCTCCTTTTATAAGCCTCCTTTAGGCACTGAGGTCTCCCTGGAGCCTTCTCCTCTCCACGTGAGCACCCCCAGCTCTCCCAGCCTGGCTCCAGAGCAGAGGGGCTCCAGCCCTTGTGGCCTGAGACAACCAAAGGGAGATGAACCCTATGCTACAAACCAGCCCTAAACTCCTGGCCCTACATCTCTGAAAAGTCTCCAGGTGTTTGCTCAGGGAACAGGAACCCTGCCACAAACCCCAGAACCACCTCCCAGCATCCCCAGACAGCAGCCCGGGAGAGCTCCACTGCCCTCCACCCTCCTAAACACGAGCTACAAACTCGGATTTCATCTTGGGTTGAACAAGCTGCTGCTAAAGGTCCTCATTAGCCACAGAAGCTGTTAATTGTACTTAAACTCCTGGTGATAACATGCTCAGGGACTGTGATCACACATCCAAGAGGGAGTTAAATCACCCAGGCTGATAAACAGACTGTGGCGGTATCTGAGCTGATTCAAAGGAAAAATCATTGTAGATTATTCCAGCACGGAGAAACGGCTGGCAGCATTTAGCACATACATAGCTCTTGTTATTTGAAAATTTGGGTTGTTCCAGCTTTTCAGCACTGACGTGATGAATATTAGTCCTGTGTAACTAATGTGGGAGCTACTCTGCAGAGAGTGGCAAGGAGGAGACACCGAGGACGGCGCGAGTATGGAAGTTCCTGAGTGCTGAAGGACTTCTAAGTGGAGCTGAGAGTCTTTTGTCACTTGAAAAATTAAATTTTACTAAAAATTTTAATCAGACATCGGCGAACAGTATGACTCAACGATGACTTCTTGCAAATTCATGTCAAAGAGAGAAAAAAAGAAGTCAAAACATTTGGATATTTTCAGAGGAAAATAGATCACTTGTTCATTTCACTTTGATTCGATTTGAAGGCTCAATTTGAAATGTCTCTGAATTTTAATAAATTTCCATTTACTTTTAAGTTGAAACAATACATTGCTCTTCAATTGAAAGTTATTTTGTTTTTCATGAGAGTTTCACTTTCATTTAAAGTGTGTATCAATATCATTTTCAGTTGGTCTCGAATCCTTTCACCTAATTTTGTCTAATGAAATAAGTAAAACCCATTCTACTTTACCACTTACAACCTTCTTTTTTTAGTGGAGTTGGCCCCAGCATGTTTCAGCTTGTGTATTTACAGTAAAATTTACTGATTTCTGCAAGTTTCAGACCTGCCTCCTGAGCTGTAAAATCCAAGATTAGAAGTTTCTGTTCCCTTCTTGACAGCACTGAATGATTCTCAGATTTGAATAGGAAATTGCCATTAATAAAGGGGAAGGAGGGGAAATCAGAGGCAGCATATTCTGTAGTCATAAAATAAATGAAGTTTTGCTGTGTTTATATTATACATACAATATGTCAGGAAGTAAAGATCAAAGCTGTGTTTATAAAGGACTTGGCCAGTTGTGTGCTCCGAGGAAGCAAATGGGTTCGTGGGAGGTACCTAAAGAATGAAGTTTGGATTTTTAGCTGGTGAAAATCAATGTGCCTCCTTTGGCTTCTCTGATTCACATCAGCAGAGAAGCTGGCACAAGGGTTTCAAGGCAGAACAGATATGGTAAAACAAAATAAAATTATTTTTTTCTACTGGAAAGTATTTGTCTGAGGTTCCTTCTCTATTTCAAAGTACTGGGAGTAACTCAGAGGAACAGGATCCTGACTTCCAGCTTCATTAGCTGGAAGGTTGTCAGGTGGTTGGAAGTAGACAATCTTTAAAGTCCCTTCCATTCCGAATCATTCAGTGATTTCGTGATTTTAAGGTGTAAAGGTGCAAATGAGGTTTGGAGCTGGTTCCTGCCCTGCTTGGCCAAGGAAGGGAATATCAGAATGGGGCTGCTCAGAGGGCTCAGCCTTCAAGTACTGGCATCTCCCTGAGCCCCAAAATTCCCAAATTGTTTATTTGCAGGTTACACCACCTCCCCTCCTTTCTCCCCAGTACACCTGATCACTGAAAGGGAAACTGAGGCATGGTCAAATAGGATAATTCATCCCTGGTCTTGCAGGGAGAGGAGTTCAGTGCAGCCTTTCTGCTCCCTGCCTGAGTTATACCATCAACTGCAACGCTCCCACAGAGTGAAAACTGCTGACAGCAATGATTTCACCCCCGTGGAGAGCTGAGCCAAACCCCCCAGACACCACCCTCACCCACAGGGAGACGCTGGGGCCAAGAGGCACCAGAGAGCAGCACGGTGAGAGCAGACAGGCACAGCCCTGATTCACCACTCCAGGGACACCTCAGCCCTCGAGGCACCGTGGATCCCAGTGGATTATCCCACTGGAGGGTGTCCCACAGCCCTGGGCTCCAGCTGCCCTTGGGGACACAGCCCAGGGAAACAGCCCCAGTGCTGGAGGGAGCTCAAAACCTCAGCAGCTCAAAATCTGTCCTGCAGTCACGATGCTGTTCCCACTGACTTGAGAGGCAGCCCCGAGCAAGAGGATTTGAAAAACCCTGAGAAAAAGTGCAGCCCCAGCTGTAATGACTGTTCCTCTGGGTGGGACACAAGTCCCCCATGGGCTGTGGGACACGTGGGTCCCAGCTGGCAGATGGGACAACAGACCTCTGCTTTGCTGAGCTCTGTGCTGAGGCTGCTGCTGACACTCAGGAATTATTTTAATCTCTTTCTTCCCAGCTCCAGGTTTAGCTGCAGCATTCCAGAGGGTTAATCAGGTCCCCTGAGCTGGGTGCCTGCTCAGGATGAGGAGCACTGGCTTCCCTGCACATCCTGGGTGCCTGGTGCTGGAAGGGGACGTTGCTTTGGACATCACACGTTCCTGGTGGGCTCCGTGCCTGCTGAGCCTCCCCTGCACGCAGCGGGGAGCATCCTTTTCACAACCAACTTGCCAAAACTTTAGAGCACAACACAAGAGACGACCCTAAATGAGCACACGGGCACTACAGCAGGGCCACAGCTCCTGGGGGTGGTGGATCTGTCCTGGAAAACCACAAGGGATCTTCACCCATCACCCTTATGGATAATACCCGGTCCTGCTCCAGGTCCCTGCACAGCAACAGCAAGCCAGGAAGGCAAGATTTGTGCTTCAGGCTCTGACACACTCCTTGGAGGGATAAAACCTCTCTCATCTCCAACAGAGGTGGGAGCCCTGGAGCCACAGGGGCATATCCAGGTGCAGTTCCCAAACTGGGAGAACGAGAAGATAGCAAAACTCTTTGGAGACCACTGTGCCGTAAAAACAGCCTGTTTGAAACAGAGCTGCTTTCTCCTTAGCCTGAACTTCGTTAGTTAAAATGCTGAACGCAGAATGAATTAATTAAAGCAATTATTATGCTGCTATTTTATTCATTTGCTATCTACTTTGATTGATTACATGACTTTGCTTAATAAATATTGAATAAGTGTTAATTAATTGAATTAATTCATCGCTGGTTTATTCACCTATCAGTCACCTATCCCTCATTTCCATGCATGAGTTGTGTCCTGAAAAGTTTGTCCCAAGGAGCAGGTCCCCAGGGGTTCAGCCAGGGTCCCCAGGGGGGCAGCGGAGGTGGGATGGGGTCACTTACCAAAAGGCAGGATGAAGAAGAAGGGGAACCAGCAGAGGATGAAAACACCCACGACGATGGCGAGAGTCTTGGCTGCTTTTTTCTCCCGGGAGAACTTGAGGAGCCGCACGGAGAGGGAGCTCCTGAAGTTGTGCCCCTTGCTCCGGGTGCTGGAGAGAGGCTCCTCCAGCACGCTGCGGCAGTGGATGCGCAGCACCACCTCCATGGACTTGTTCCTCTCCTTCTTGACCCCTGCCTCCAGGCTCCGGGTGGTCCGCCTGGCCACCACATAAATCCTGAAGTACATCACCAGGATGACCATGAGGGGCAGGTAGAAGGAGAAGAGGGAGGAGAACAGGGCATAGCCCGGCTCCTCCGTGATGCTGCAGATGCTCTCATCCGGTGGCGGCGGCTCCTTCCAGCCCAGCAGCGGCCCGATGGAGATGACCATGGAGGAGAGCCAGACCACCACGAGGATGACCCCCGCCTTCCTCTCAGTCATGATGGTGGGGTACTTGAGGGAGTACTTGACGCCGATGTACCTGTCCACGGAGATGATGCACAGGCTCATGATGGAGGCAGAGCAGCACAGCACGTCCACGGCCGCCCAGATGTTGCAGAAGATGCGCCCGAACACCCAGAAGCCCAACACCTCCAGGGTGGCTGAGAAGGGCAGCACGGTGGTGCTGAGCAGCAGGTCGGCGATGGCCAGGTTGACGATGAAGTAGTTGGTGACCGTCTGCAGGTGCCGGTTGCAAGCCACCGAGAGGATGACCAGGATGTTCCCCACGATGGCCGAGAGGATGAAGACGGCCAGGAAGACCCCGACGCCCACCGCCTGCACATCCACGGCGAAAGTCAGCGTGGTGCCGTTGCCCTCGGGGGTCTCCTCCCCTTGCAGCCCCCAGGACCGGTTGGCAGCGCTCTGGCTGCCTTGTCCCGTCCGGTTCCCACTCAAGCTGCCATTGCTCAGCTCGGGGAAAGTCATTGTAGAAAAAGTCCGGGCTCCATTGAGGGCGAGGAGAAAGCGGTGCCGAGGCGCAGCTCCCCCGGCATGATCCCCGGCTGGCAGCCCCCGCCAAGACGCGCTCCGCACCTCGCTCCCCCGGCCGGGCTGGCGGGATGGAGGGAGAGAGGGATGGAGGGATGGAGAGAGAGAGAGGCAGGGAGGGCAGGACGCGCTGCCCGTCGCCCCCCGCCCGCTTCACGCCGTTCGTCCGCGCTGC